>WAAG01002878.1:0-27845 GCA_013390105.1 Tichodroma muraria | reverse complement strand
CCCTGGGATAAGACCCCTGGGCCGTGTGATAGCGCTCTGTTTTCTGCCTCCCGGATTCTGAGTTCTACAAATAGAGCAGTGGCACTGTTGCCTGAGGAAGAGAAGAGCCGCCTCTGTCTTTTACCTTTAGTCCATTATCGGGGTTACACTCCGGGGCCTAGAGCTAGCCAGGATTTGGACCCCGGGGCGAAAAGAAACCCGCGATAACCCTGGTGCCTCCAGCCAGCAGCAACAGGGCAGGAGGGGCCCAGGGGGTTGGGGACCTTGAAGATGGGATCCTGCTCTGCAGACCCACATCCCATCCTGAGGCTAGTACACCAGCATCCTGTGAGAAGGAAGAGCTGCCAATCCCACTGAGAGGCAGGAGGAGGAAAAGCAGCTCACACCCCCACTAAAATGGGGAAAATTCCTGGAAAATCCACAGGAGCTGGAAATGGGCTCCAGCTCCCATTGTTCCCAGGACATGGTGCAGTCACAGTGGGAGCTCTGTCCCACCTCAGACCCCCCTGGCACAGCTGTCCTGTGGGATACAAAGCAATCGGGTCATTCCTGGGAGGTGTTGGATCCTGTGAGATAAGCTGCTCCAAGCCTTGCAGCCCCAGCAACTCAATTAAGTTTTGCAATACTTAACTTTTTCGTAGCCCCTTTGGTTTCATAATTCTGGGCTCCCTCTGGAGGCGGGTCCTGCATGAGAAGTTGAGCAAAGGTGAAGAAGGGAGCGAAGAAGGCTGAGGACCCTGGAGAAAAATAAACACTCTCCTAAAAGTAATGCTTACAAAAGCTGCTTTTGTGGGTTTTTTTTCTTCTTTTCTTCCTCCTAATTCCTTGATTTTAGGAGGGCTAAGGAGATTTATGACTTTCTGGGAGCTGGCAGTGATGCAACAGTCTACTCATCCAAGGAAAATGTGAAAAATGGCTGGGTTGGGAAAACCCCCTTAGGATTTGGGATAGAGAAGTAAACGGGAGCTGACAAGTGCAGGTGTCCAGGCAGAGCAGAGTGTGGGACACTGCAGGGGTGAAGCTGCTCCTGCAGACCTTACCAAGAACCACCCCAGAATCAGCCACATGCCTCCAGCTGTCATGGATGAAGGAGTGCCAGGGATGCTGGGTCCCTCTAACCCAATGGGACAAACCTGGCACAGAGAAGCAGCTGCAGGCACTCACCAGCCACCAGTGAGAAGGCATTGGCATCACTGCAAGGAGCATCAGCACCAGGATGTCTCTCAAAATTCCAAATTATTTCCTTCCTAAGCCATCAATACTAAGTATTTAATGATGGAATTGTTAGATTATTTGGTTATTACCTTCCTGGCCGAACCAGCTGAGGTCTTTCCAAGCTGGCCAGGTGTTGGGGGTTAGGTTTCTTTCTTACAGAATTTTCTCCCATACATTGCTAGGGAACTAATTACTGGGTACTTATGGGTACTCAGGAAAGACAAAGGAAATGGCCAAAAATCAAGGGAGAAGGTAGCAGAGTCGGGGGGGAGGCACTTCACTTCTGTGCTTCTACCTGGGGGAGCTGCTCTCTTGGAGGGAATAGCGAGGCTGTTGGTCTCTGGCACGGCGGGGAGATTTTCACCGGCACCACCGGAGCCCAGCTCGGAGTGACCCAGCACCGTCTGTTCGTGTGTGCCCGGGAATTCGGATCCTGCTCTCTCCCTGCTCTGCTGGAGCCGCGCCCGCTGTTCCTTCGTTCCTGCTCTGGTTTCCCCAGGCCGTGTCCCGCACCCCCTGCTGCTGCCGGGACCTTTCCACAGCTCCAGCTGCGGCCGCCGAGCTCCTGACACATCTCGTGCTGTGACACCCTGGGCTTTCTGCTCACGCCGGCCGCCTGTGACAGTGACTGTACCCCTGTGGTAAAAGACTCACTGCGCCCTGATTCTCTTTTTTTGTTAACACCATAGTTATTGTTGTTATTTTGTTTATCTTGTTATATGCAGTAGTAAAAAACTGTTATTCCTATCCCATTACATCTTTGCCTGAGAGTCCTTTCAATTCCGGGATTGTAACAATTCGGAGGGGGGAGAGTTTGAATTCTCCACTCCCAGAGGGGTTCCTGTTTTCCCTGGCAGATACCTGTCTTCCAAACTAAGACACCAGGGCACAACCATCACAGGAGATGCGACACTAGACTCGCAGTCTGGGGGTGGCTCCCAGCGTGGCACAGTGGGATGGTTGATCCACCCATGGGACAAGTTCTTGCCCACAAAGTGGTTCAGCCGGAGGACTAATGACGGTCTTGGAACATTTGAAGAGCTAATAGAGATTTTGGAAGGATTCCAAGGAACTGGATGCTTTCTGCTTAGCAGAACTCATGCCTCCAGAAAGAAAAAAGGGAGGTGTTTAAAACAGCTGCACTGAACTCATTGCAAAATATTTTCATCTTGGCTAAACAAAACCTTAGGGGCCAAGGCAATGTCTTTCGGGTTTCTTGATTTAATGAATAGGACAAAAGACTGTTTCTTCCCCAGTTTGAGCAGCACCATATGGGAGCAGTGATCTTCAGCAAAGAGGCCATACCTGAGGCCGAGGCAGAGTGACAGAGCACACTGACAGAGTGACATACTCAGCTGAGGCAGAGTGACACAGCGGTGACAGCTCAGTGCAAGCAGGATGTCCTAGCCCCAGACCCTAGCCCTGGGTCCCCATCTGTGGGCACAAAGACACGGATATGGTTGTGACTTTTGCTCACGACAGCTGCAGGATGCCCAGGGCTAGCAGTGCAGGCAGCCCTGCCTGCCCTCAGGTTCTTGACAGGAAGATGTCCTAATTTAGATAATAAGAATTGGATTTTTTTTTACCCCCAAGGAAAAGGGCATGGGGATATCTCTACTGCCATCACATCCCTACCTGGAGTCTTCTAGGGCTTGTAGACACTCACAGATGTCCTTCATGGGTAGGAGTTGTTTTCAGTAGCCAAAATAAAGCAAACCTGCCTGTCTGGACCTGTCTGCAGATGGGTTGTCCCTAGTTGCCCATGAGACATTTGTGGGTTCTCTTAGACCCAAAGCAGGGAAGCTTTGGGGGTAAAAGGAAGGCACATGCCCAGGAGAGGCTCTGGGACAAAAGGACTTGCTTCTGTCCAAGCAAACAAAAAGTCCCAGTGCTGTCCCCTGGATCTGGTCGCAGAACAAGCAGGAGTCATGCCTCCCCTGCCCCGTGTCCAGGGGGCCAGATAGCAGCAAGACAGAGGAGTGAAGTGCTGGGCTGTTTGTGCCTACAGAATAGTCCAGACTTCCTACTTTGGGGATGTGCTGATCCATGGAGGAGAGCCACAAAGATAATTAGAGGGATGAAGCATTTCTCCTGAGGAAAGGTTGCATAGGTTAGGCTTTTTCATTCTGGAGAAGAGAAGGCTCCAGGGAGACCTTAGAGCCTCTTCCAGTGCCTAAGGAGGCTCCAAGAGAGCAGGACAGGGGCTTTGGGCAAAGGCCTGGAGTCACAGCACAAGGGGGAATGGCCACAAGGGTGAGATAAGGTGTTAGGGAGAAATTCTTCCCTGTGAGGGTGGTAAGGCCCTGGCACAGGGTTGCCCAGAGAAGATGTGGCTGCCTCACCCTGGTAGTGTTCAAGGCCAGGCTGGACAAGTCTTGGAGCAACCTGGTCTAGTGGAAGGTGTCCCTGCCCATGGGAAGGTGTGGAACAAGATGGTCTTTAAAGAACCCTTCCAACTCAAAGCCATCTGGGATTCTGATTCAATGGTGCATATGCCCATGTGCAGCCCTCATCTACAGCTGAGGCAGGGCAGTCAAAGGGTGCTTTTACACGGGTGGGTTTTGATGGCTCCCCAGGATGTCACTGCAGCTCAGACCTAGTGCAGGCTCTGTCCCTCCAGTTGCCTGTTCCCACTGAGAACATGATCCCATCTCCCAGGAGGAGCAACCAGAAGTGTCCCAATGGCACAGTAGCAGGATGGGGTCATCTCTACCCATTGTCTGTACCCACTGCCACATGGGTGTCCCACAAAGGGACACTTTGGGTCTAAGGGAACCCACACAGTGTATGTGGTCTTCCAGGGTGCTGGCCAAGACCTCAGCCCCTGCTCTGCTCCATGACAGCTGCTTTTCCAGGGCTGGGTAGCTGCCATGTGCTGCTGCCTCTTTGTGTAATGTGGGGGAGTTAAAGTCATGGTCCCTGTGGTATGCAGCTGCAGAGCAAAGCAGGGAATTCTGGGAGCCTCACTTTTCCCCATCACATTTGTCTCCTCAAGGGAGCATCTGCCTTCAATTAGCTGTACCTTGGAACAGAGAGGGGTGGCTGCGCAGGCAGAGTTGAGAATCCATGCCAGGCCAGGATCACAGCTACAGCGAGTCTTTGGCTCTGGTAGAGATCTGATGGGACATGGAAGCAGAGCCTGGTTGCTGTGCTTGGTCCCCTCAGGATGGAAAGTGTCCCTCAGAAATGAACCATGCTCGTGAGCAGAGGTTCAGCCTCCACCATACCTTGCAGTGGGGAGGACAGACCCTCTCCATTCCATCTGGGAGTGGGCCTTTGCTCATAGTGCTGCAAATGTCAGCCACAGGCAGGGAGGGAGAAAAGGGAGCACTGGGTAGTGCCATGTGATGCTCCTAAGGCAGGAGGCAGTTTATCCCTGCTGAGAGGGGATTAGCACTGACACTCTAGAACCTGAGATACAAGCAAGAGCCCAACATACAGACAGGGCTGCAGCAACATGGCATGGGGATGGTCTGGGATGGGAGAACACTCTGAGGGCCCACGGGGATGATCAGCACCTGCTTGTGGGTCTGAGATGCAACAGGCACCTCCTTAGTCCAGCCAGCCCTGCATGGCCCAGCTCCCCATCCCAATGAGAACCATCCCCAGGACGTTCTTCAGGTCATCACATCCTCAGCTCACTTCCCAGGGAGTTGCACTGACAACAGCAGGACAGTAGCTGCTGAGCGGGAGGGCTGTAGGGCCATGGCAGCAGAGATTGTGGTGGTCCAGAAGTGCTGACCATATGGCAGGGAAGAAAAGCAAAAAAGGCAGAATGAAGCAAAAAAGGTCAGGGGCCCAAGATGTGGCCGTTCCTGCTGGCATGTGGGATAATTGCTCTGCTGTGACAGCAGCCCTTCTCTAAAGGGACAGCTGGGCATGGAGCCCAGGCTCAGAAGGCATGTAGCTGGGCAGAAGAGAGAAACTATGAACAGATAAACCTGGGTGACTGTATCCTTCCCAAACTGCATGCCTGAGAACACAGAGGATGAGGTCCTGCATCCCTGGGCAGCCCAGGGACCAGGTACACCTCCAGACTGAGCTCAGGAGAGGGCTCACTTTGCTCAGGTAGTAGGTCCAGGCTCTGGCAGTGGGAACCCCCCATGCAATGTCATCCTGGCACTCACCATAAATGTCCAGGGACAGTCATGTTGACCCCATGGTGTTGCACTTGTGTGTGACAACCTCCAGCGTGGAGGGCTGTGGGGAGGTGAGGAGGGTTGGCAGGAGCTGTCCTGGCTGGGGACAGCAAAGCCCTGCTCCAGCTGTTCCCAGTGTAACCACAACTTCACACAGTCGGTTCCAGCAGTTATCAGAGCCCTGGAGGCACCACAGATCTCTGCAAACCCAGTTCCAGCAGGAAAAAGCCTGAAGAGAATATAAGGTGTTCACCCACATATCCTAGCATACACATCACTTACATACTTGGCCCTAAACACAGGTCTCATGGCTCCTGAGCCAGCCCACACAGTTAAGGGTGCCAAAGTGGACATGGCCCAGACCCACAAAGGAGGGTCAGGCCCATCAGGGACCTAGAAACACTGTAGTGTGGCCAGGCCAGAGTGACAGACTGAGGTGAGCCCTGCACCTCCCAGGGGAAACCTGGTCCCAGTGGGCTGTGGCACTGCCAGGGCTAACCTGCAACTTGCAGCAGTCTCACAGAAAGCAGTGTGGGGATCAGTGCTGCTGGCCAGGGCTGGGACAACCCCCCTGGGCTGGGGAAGAGAGAGCTGCCCTGGCTCTGCATGGAGCAGCCTGGAGTGGGAACCATGACTGTCTTTGTCCTTTGGAAGCCCTCATGAGCTCCACACTCAAGCAAAGGCATGAAATGGGAACCAAGGGCAATTACCAATCCTCCTCCTGTCCCAGCTGGAATTAGTGACTGCCCTAAGCAGCACCTGGAAGAAGCCATGGCAGAGATCCCTCTGCCAGCTGCCGGTAAGCGGACTCTCTCTTGGCTCTGGTCCCCACAGGGGAGGCTCAGCCTCTGGAGGGTGCAGGGTTAACCCCACAGCCTGGGAAAGAAGGGTGCTCCAATCAGTGCAGAGCCTCAGGTTCACCTCATATGAGTTACCATCTCAGCATAGGGCAGAGGGACACATGCCACACATGCCATGCCAGTGAGGTCCCCTGTGGCTGACCCTGTGGGAAGGAGTCACTGCAGGGCACCAGCCACTGTAGCCACCACTGTGGGGGCAGCTCTGAGAAAGGGTACTTAAAAGCAAATAAGAGGTTGTGAATTGCACTAGCACAGCCTGAGCAATGTGAGCCCCAAGCACAGCTTCTGGAGGAGTAGACAGATGAGGCTACAGCACTTGGAAGGGGTGCTGCTTGGAAGGGCAGGTGGCTTTAAGACCCTGCCCCACATCAGAGGACAGGGGATCCCCAGTCCCTGGAAGCCTAGAGGTGATGGGAAAGGACATAGAAACATGTCCAGGTGCAGAGACTCCTGGACTCTTTGTTCACCAGATTGTAGCTTCAGCTCCCCCTGCATTCTGAGAGACAGGACAGTCAGGGACTTCAGGCTGGCAGCAGTAGATGGGCTGATTTAGGGAGAGAGACAGGAGGATAAATTAAATAGCTCACCTCACTTTATTATCCCTACAGACAGGTAACCCTCATAAAAAGGGTCAGTTCTAATTAAATCTCAGGCAAAACAGGCACTGGACATCAGAGGAGGCATCACAAAAAGGATGGCAGGCACTGATGCCCAGGGGACAATTAACACCCAACTCCTGCAGACAGGGGACATGACTAGCCATGGCCTTGCTGCTCCTCCTCCACCATCTCCCTGGCACTCTGCTGATCCCCACTCCAACTGCAGGCACAAGGGCAGAGCAGGGATTCATGCCTTGCAGTGAGCTTTAGCTCAGGATCAATTTCAAAGAGAACAGCTGGATGGGACAGAGAGTCCTAACAGGTAAGAACAGAAGTGAGAATTGGCCTGCATTGTCAGCTCAGGGCAGAGCCAGCACCTTCTGCACAGCTCAGCTCAGTGCCACAGCATCTTGCCCTGGAGAGTCAGAGCATGAAACAATGCCAGAGAGAAAGGTCCTGGCCTTGGGGGTACAGAGGGCCAGGCTGCGCTACATGGGACCTCCAGTGAAAGTACCAGGGATATCAAGTACCAAGACACAGTTAAATGTCATTGAGCTCAAGCATCATCACTGAGCTGAGTGGGAAGCAGGAGTCCTGAGATGCACCATCTAATAGGACCCATCTTAGACCACCACCACCCCTCAGGAGACCTGCAGAGGAGTGCAGCTCACAGTCAGGATGTCATCCCTGGCAGTAGCCTCTACAACCACGTGAGGCAGAGCAGCCATTTCTCCATGTGGAGATGTGCACAGGGAAGAGCTTTTCAGCCTCTGCTCTGTCCCATGCTCAGTTAAATACAAAACCAAGTTCTAAAGTCCCTCTGTGAGGTCAGGCTGATGTGAGCATCCTCAGGCTATGGAACATCACTTCTCCTTTCACAGTCATCATGAAAAGAATCCAATCCTGGCAGACATCAGGAAGTATTTGCCAGGTCAAGCCAAGTAAAGGGTGAGGTGTCTGTCTCAACTTATCAACAGCCCAAAACAGCAGCTCAGAGGTGTAGGCTATCTTGGTTGGGTCTATGGCTCATTCCCTACAGGAGTCAGCAGATATGTAAACAGCAACTATGGTATCACTACTACCACAAACACGACAGAGGGGTTGCCATGAGGACCATCAGTTTGGGCACTACAGGGCCAGGACAGTGTCTCTGGCAGGGAGAACATGGGCAGTAGAGAGGGGCCAGGCATGCCCCCTTGGATTTCCAATCTTGTCTTCTAATGGCAGGACAAGCAGGAGCCAGCACCCTCTAAGGGCCAGGCTTGTCTGGAGATGCTGTCTGGAGTGTTGAAGATGCATCACTTTTTCCCAAGAGCACACAAAATCCAGCCTGAGTTAGCAAGGGCACAGCAGTTCACCCCACACAGGCAGCACAGACAGCAGCCATGTCTCCTGCATGCTGAGGGTCACAGGGCTGGGGACATCACCCCTGCAGCCCATTTAGAGATAGGAAAGGAGCAGCTTGAGAACAGCATGGCTGATAAGACATCAGCAGGGCAGGGATGGTCCCCAAGAGGGGTCCCGGCTTCCTCTCACAGAGATGCCACCAGCAGCCCCAGACCTTGAGACAACACCTGAAGCAGCGGGTGTGATGAGTTTGGGGCAAGAGTCCCTTGAAACCCCTGGGGAAATTTGGGGTTGGGGCAGGGAAGACATGTGCTAGATGAAGGTGGAGTCCAGCTGGCTCATCTCATGGTTATTGTGGGCACGAGCCTCGAAGAGCTGCTTGATCAGGGCAGATTTCTCCTGCTCCAACTGGGTGATGCGCACACTCTTGTCAGTCACCTCCTGCACAAGAAGGGAGGAAAATGCTGGTTAGAGGAGGAAAATGCTGGCAACTGGAGTGTTGCAGGTAAAATTTCATAGTACCACAGAATCCCAGGCTTTGGGTAGGAGGACATTAAAGCCCATCTCATCCCAGCCCCTAACCATGGGGGGGTACACCTACCACTAGAGCTGGCTGTTCCAAGACCTGTCCAGCCTGTTTTGAAACACTTCCAGGGATGGGACAGCTTCTCTGGGCACCCTGTGCCAGGGCCTCACCACCCTATCAGGGAAGAATTTCTTCCCAGTATTCCATCTCACCCTGCCCTTTGGCAGTGGGAATCCATTCCCCCTTGTCTTGTCCCTCCAAGGTCCTTGTCCCACATGCCTCTCCAGCTCTCACTGAGGCCATTAGGCACTGAAAGGGGTTCTGAGATCTTCCTGGAGTCTTCTCCAGGTGAACACCCCCAGCTGTCCCAGCCTGACTCCAGAGCAGAGGGACTCAAGACCCTAGGGCATCTTTGTGGCCATGTGCTGGGACAAAAACCCCAGCAGTGAACATGGCCCTAGCAGACTCTCTCTTCCCTGACAGCCCCCAGATGCAGCCTCTGCACTCTCTTGTGACCTCTGTTTGTCACAGTCTTTTCCCTCTGTCAGGAATGCCCTATCCCTGCCACTGACTCACCGAGCAAGCAGCTGGAGACAGCTGGGCATAGCTGAGTGCCAGAGGCTCTCCACATGCAGCCCACACATCCTTCTCTGGGATGACCAAGTCTGGGCAAGCTGAAAGAACACTTCTCACTGCCTGTCATTCCTTCTCCAGCCCCATCCCACTCCCTTCCTTCCCAGCACCCCCAAGGGCATCTCCTCCACCCCTACCTCCACTCACCTGGGTGAGAAGCCGATTCTGCTCCTTCAGCATGTTGATGGCTTGCTGGGAGCCTGTGGAGGCTGGGGATGTCACAGGGACCAGCCTGCTCAGGGCTGAAGAGGGGTTTGCTGTCTGTAGAGAAGATGAAGTGATGAGACACTGAGCCTCCTACTCTGTGAGGCTCCTTCCCAGCCTCCTTCCCAGCCCTTCTTCAAGGTGAGATGTTTCTACGGCACACAAAGAACTGAGAGAAGCCCAGCAGAGGATTAAAATCCCAGCACAGGGTCTCCAGCCCACCAGGAAGAATGGGGAAGCATTCCTGTCAGAGTGCCTGGCACCTGCCCAGCAGGACAGTCAGCTCTGAGATGGCTGACTCAGCACCTCAGGAGGTTGGGCTCCTTATTCCCTTGACAATTTTTGGGATCTCCTTTAGTCCTCCAAATGCCTTAAGCATCCTCCAGCCCACCTCAGGACCAGCTGTGCTGTCCTCCTGGCTGTCCCCCATCACCTTCCCAGAGCTGTGGGAAACTCTGGTAGCTCCAATGTCAGCCCAGCCACCAACATGGCGGGGACAGAATGAATCCTAAGATCACACAAACAACCTCAAGCTACTGATGTGCTGTTCTCACCTTGCCGGCAGCGGAAAGAAGGTCAGTCAGGCAGCGGTTCACCTCCTGCAGCCTGGGGACCAGGCACCCCAGGAGGCTCTGGCCACCTTCAGGGAAATCCTGCAGGATGGGGAGGAAGAAGAGACTGGAGGTTACCACAGGATCAGCTCCAGGTCCAGCCATCTCCCAGCCTTGTTCTCCAAACCCACATGCAGCCAGAAGAAGTCCCAGACTCACAGCACTGGTTCTCTTCTTCCCCAGGAGCCGCTGGTGCTCCTGAATGAGCTGGATGTGCTGGTGGTACCACTCTCGAGCCCGGTCTATAAGCTCCAGGCCCTGCAACAGGAAATCCTTCTCCTGTTCCAGCTCCTTCATGTACTTCAGCTGCAGGAAAAAGCACAGGGGTGTCACCCACTCCCCACCAAGGCTTTGTTAAGTCCCAGAAGTTGATTTCTTCATGAGGTATAGGGGGATGTGGATACAAGCAAGGGTCTCAGCCCCTTTTCCCAAGAAAAGCTGCAGAGGAGCAGGATAATGACTGCTGCCTGATGCTGCTTTGCAGGAAGATTTTTGGAAGAAAAGTTTTCCAGTTTGGGTGAACAACCAAACTGTGTGAAGGACACTTGAGTCACCTCTACCCTGCTGCTCACCATTGCAGGTGCAGGCTTCTTCACCTATTTACCCAGGGAGGCAGCAGGAGAAGTGCCTGCAGCTGCCCTCAGCTCCCTTTGGGGTGTGAATGTCAGCCCCAGGACAGACACACTTGGATTTTGGTGAGCACTTAAGAGTCTAGTTCACTGTGCAGGTTGGAAGTCCAGGAAAAACTGCGCCCTGTTTCCCGAGTTTGCCTCATCCCTGGAAGCACATGAAGCTGAGCAGAGCATAGCACACCACACCTTTCTACGGAGGATCTCTGCCAGTTGCTCAGGTTCCAGCACCAGCATCACCTGGAGAGCAGTGGGGGCCTTACTGTGCCTGGAGAGCTGCTATGAGGGTGCCCAGGGCTCCTGCCTTATTCCAACCCCTTGGAATAGGCCAAACAGGACCCAAGGCTGCTGCAGAGCAGGAGGTTCGGCCCACATCCACAGGGGATACACGGTTCTCATTCCACTGTCACCTTCTGCTCCTGCTGCTCTTTGGCACCACGCTGCCATCAGCAGAGAGGTGGAGAGGGATGAGGGGACATCCCTGGGGAAGAGAGCAACTGATGCTGTGACCCATTTATCACTCTCACCCTGTGAGTCCACAGCCCTTCTCCTCTTTTCAATACCAGTCTGCTCCCCCAGCTCCCAAGGGCATGGGGAGCTTCCTGCCTCACTGCCTCTGCCTTCTTTGCCACAGCACAGCCTGGCCTTCACACACAGCACAGCCTGGGCTCCAGAGTCTTCTCCAGGCACCAGAGACTTTGGTCACCCAGAAAATTCTGGATGCACCAGAACTTCCTCCTTCAGAGAACATCAGGAGTGGTGCAGCTCAGAAATGACCCTGAACAGAACCCTGCGGACAAGTGGCACCATACCAAGACCTTCTTCAGGCCATCAGCATTTACATGTCCCCAATGCCAGCCCCAAAGCTGCCTCGCATCCTATACCTGCCACCCATTACACTGGGGCTGCTCTTGCTCCTGCTGCTCCTGGAAATGCTTTTTGCAACACAATTCCCCCTGCGCCTTTCTCCAATGGCCCAAAGGGACATACCCATAGAGGAAGAAGTACAGAGCCTTGGTGCTGTTGCTGAGGGGCATGAAGAAGGTGCTTTATGTGGCAAAGAACCCCCACCCACTTAGGGGTGCAGCCCACTGCTGCCTGGCCTGCCCTCCTCCCACAGGGCTTGCTGGCCAGCACAGAGACTGGAGGAAGAGGGACACTGCCAGCCCTGCCAGTGTGGGGACAGGCAGCATCTCACCAGGATGAGATACTTGGGGCAGGAGAAAGAAAAAGCACTGGACTTGGCTGGTGCTCGGTGGCTGATAAAGGGGAGGGGACAGAGCTGTGCCTTGAGCTGCCTACAAATGACAGTGCTCCAATTCTCAGGGAAGGTCTCATCCCAGCCACCCTCGTGGCCATGAGGAAATAAGGCCAATAGATGAGGGACTGGCTGGAAAACCACCAGCTGGGCAAGTGGGCACCAGATGGGACAGTACAAAGGGTCCTGGGGCTGCAGCACAGCCTCCACAGCTCTGCTCCCTGCTCAGGAGGAGCCAGTCCTGGTGCACTTCAGGATGCAGGATGGACACCAGTGCTCCCATTCCCTATGGGCTTTAAGCCATTAGTCTAATGACAGAATTCCTTGTCCCTTGGGAGCCCAGCATCAGGGCAGGGAGAGGAAAGGGAGGTGACAGAAGAAAGATTCAGTCCTTGCTGGACTCAAACCTGTTCCAGCTGTCTCTGTAGGCTTGGAAATGGCACCAGTGCCTAAAGGCTGTGCTCAGGGTGTCAGGGAAGGCTGAGACACCCCTTCTCTGGGGTCAGAAGCATAGAAAGGCAGTGCAGCAATTGGTGACATATAGGGAGAGAGGGAAGGAGGAAACATCCCTCCCACTGCCCACACGACAACTTGGGGAACTAGAGACCAGGGCAACAGAAGCCCAGAGCAAGAGTGCTTATGGCAGAGCTGGGGATAGACATGCTGGCTCCTTTACCACCCCCCTTACACAGCACCCTGAGCTTGAAACCTTGAGATGTACTCCAGCCCAAAGATGCACACACAAGGAAGAGCCTTGCCAGGGAAACAGAGACTCTCCTCTCTCCAAACAGCAACCCTCAACCTGCAGAACCCCAAGAAGCAGAGCCCTCAATCCCAGACACACAGAGCTACATTTACTAGTCCTTATCAGCACCTCCCAGCAGAGGCCCCTCTCACAGCTGCAAGCCCAGCAAACTACCTGCACAAATATCCCCTCCCCAGGCTGGCATCAGGGCATGTTGTGTCCCTCAAGGCCAGCGACAGGCTGGGCACCACTGGTCAGGCCTGCTGGGCTGCAGGAGCAGGGTGATACCAAGGTGCAAGGAGTGAAAGTGCAGTGGTGACAGTGCCACCAAGTACTCATCCTGCAGGCTTGGTCCTGGGCTCTCTACCCAGGACAATTTAGCTTGAGCCTGTGGGCAACATGCCCAAGCAGCTACTCCATTTCACCTGGGAGCAATGAGATCCCTTCACCCAGGCAATTTGATCCAAACCTCCCTAGTCAGCGATGGAGAAAGGGGAGCAGACCCCTCCATCCTGGGCTGCCTGGATAAAGTCAATGTGGATTTCTCTGCTTTGCTAGCAAAAAGTCAGTTGGAATCCAAGAGGACCTGCATGTTTGAGCCCTGATCTACATGGAACATCTGGGCAGGGACATAGCCTGGCCCCACTGCTTGCCAGCACAAAGCATACCTGACCCTTGCTGGGGTGCTCTTAAGGCCCAGAGATCCATCTGTTCCCACACCTCCACCTTTGTCTTCCTCTTCCCAAGACCTTGCCCATGGGGAAGGGAGCCAGCACACTGGCTTCATAGGCTGACCCCACTCTGGGGGAAGGCATCCATCTCCTCCCTGTCTGGCACAATTCAGGACAGAAAGCACCTTGGAAACAATGGCAGAACATCCACATACATCAACAGACCTTCATATCCAAAATATCAGGATCTGTCTGATGTCCTACAGCTCACATGTACAGGGTGAGGAGAGAGGAAGCCAAAGCCCAGAGATGGCATCAGCAATGAAGGACCCCTGCAATCCACATTCCCCTTCATAAGAGCCCACAACACTCCCTTACCATGCTGAAGTCCACGCCATTGGTGATGGTGTGTCTCCGGTGTTCTGCACGGCCTCTCTGATGCCTCCGAGTGTCCCCAGCCCCTGGGTGGCCACTGTCTGCTCCACTCGTAGCAGACTTTGCATCACCACCTGGAACAGAGGAAGGCATGAGGCCACAAGCTACTTTCTACAAAATCCTCCCCAGGGCCACTTCTGTGAGATGATCTGCAGGTTGGTCTTGCAAACAGGGAGAGACTGAGCAAACCACCAGCCTGAGCACCTGCTCCTGTTTCTGTCCAGGCAGGACAGGTATCAGGAATGACTGACTGAGTGTACCAGGATGGCAACAGACCTCAATATCACCTTCTGTAAAGCAAGCAGCTTCCAGACAAAGCAGTCCCAGATGGGGCAACTAAACCATCAGCAACATTGCCTGCCCTTATGTCCTCACAGGACACCTTGCTTCCAACTCAGGTGGCACCAGCTCTGCCAGGAAACCAACTTCTCCTTAAGGCAGCTCCTGCTTGGTGATGGACTTGACCATGTGGATATCCAGCCCAGACACTATATCTATGATGTAGACAGTAAATCAGATTTTCCAAAATTTTATTAAAACTCCAACACCCTATCCTGCAAAAGACTAATCTACTACAAACACATGGTGCCGATGGAAATCCATGCATAACCTACTTTTGAAGATTAAGTTCATACTGGCAGGTTCCAGGCTGGATCAGGCATCTCCTGCCTGTCAGCCAGGGCAGGAATTCCCTGGGCACCTGCACTGAAGTCTGTACAAGCCCCACACTGCCCACCCTCACCAGAAACCCAGCCCTGCAATCACAGATGAGCCAGCTCCAATCCACTGCTAGCTGACTGGTAGAGCAGCACCCTGACACCCCACCATCCCAAACCACAGCATCAGGGCAGCCAGGGGTGCAGCC
Organism: Tichodroma muraria; assembly: GCA_013390105.1. Taxonomy (NCBI): domain Eukaryota; kingdom Metazoa; phylum Chordata; class Aves; order Passeriformes; family Sittidae; genus Tichodroma; species Tichodroma muraria. The sequence goes on along the minus strand of WAAG01002878.1, from coordinate 13,108 downwards.
AGCACATCCCCAGGCAAGTCTGGGCAGCAGCCTGCTGCTCCTCCCTTCCTGCCTCAGTCCCCATCCAAGTGCCCAGCACACCCTGTCTCGTGCCACCCCCTCAGTCCCGCACCTCACCTGCTCCCTGCACACAGGTTTCTTCAAGAGTTCCTTTCCCAGCCTGGCTTTTCAAGAAGAGCAGCAGGGAGCCGGCAAGTGATGGCAGGCAGCTGGGGAAAATGCCCTCTTCCCAGGACAGCTCCCCACTCATCTGCCAGGCACCCCCACCCCTCACACATCCTTCTACCAGAGCTGCCTGGCACCGGGCTGGCACATGCCCTGCTCCAGGCACATGAAGGGCTGTGAGTGCCAGGACAGGGTGAATGGCACCACATGGGCTGGCACATTTCTTCCCTCTGCTCCACAAGTTTCCTCAGCTGAGCACATGGGCATGATGGAGGAATGGTATGAGGCAGGAGAGGACAGCCATGGCCACAGGAGCCACCCTTCATCTTGAAGGTATGAGGTGTGGGAACCCTGTGCCAGGTCTGCCTGTGCTGCCACAGTCACATGGGCTCAGGAATAGGAGACAGGCTCAGGGAGCAGCAAGCAATGCAACACCTCAGTTTGTCACTTTGCATCACTGGGGAAAGAAGCAACCATGCCATGGGAAAAGTCCTCCCTCTGATCCATCACTGTATCCCGCTCCACCTCCTAGCAAGTACTCTGGCACAGACAGGTCTCTAGCACATAAGTGAACACAAAGCCTTTGTGAACACAAAGTCTCTGCTATCACCCATCCATCTGCTTTGTCAGCTCCCTTTGGTTTCATACACTTAAATCTATCTGGGAGAAACCCAGCAAGACTGGTGTGACTACACACATGTCCTAGCAGACCTGTAGTATATTCTGCTAGAAAAGCTGAGGAACAGCCCCAAAACCAAGGATACTCTCAACAGCCAGAATCCCAAGGCAAAGCCAGGAGCAATTCTGGTAGGAACTGCAGGACAAACACACCTTAAAACCTTTTTGCTGCAGTTACCTAGAAGTGCTGGGTTGAACTGAGCTGCACCTGTGGTAAGCAGGAGCTGCTGGTCAACCAACCGAGCTCTGCACACCTGAGCTGACAAGGTAGTGGCTAAAACAGGAGCCCTGCCAATAAGCTGGGATAGTTCTTCCTAGGGAAAGAACAGGATCAGATCACCAGAGGTGGAAGAGATCCTGCCATGAGATAATGGACAGACTTCTTCCTCCCTCTGGGACCCTCTCTGCCCAGGACAAGCAGACACCTCATGGCTGTTTTACACTTCTCCAAAACTATCCTTGGCAATGGCCCAGACAAGCCCCAACAAACCACCCCCTCCCTCCTGCTGGTGCCAACAGCTCTCCAGCTGCTAGAGCCAAGTCACCCCTGGAGCAAGGGAAAGCACTGTGCTGGAGAGAAGCCAGTGCCCAGGGCCATGACACACTTGCTGGGCTCCTGCTCTGTGCCTTGACTTCTCCAGGTTCCAGCTCACAGGGGAACTACTAAGGTAAAGAACCCCAAGAACAATATGCTCAGACACTGCTGTGACCAGACACCAGGCACCAGAGGTAGGGACATCATTACGGGCTTCCCTTGGTCCTTAGGTGACTTCCCTGCCCTGTGACTTCTCCAATATCCACCTCATCATCCTTGCGTCCAGTGGGTGCTGTTGGCACCCCAGGGACCATGAGGTGCCAGGCAGCAGCTCGCAGACTGCACCAGCACTGCTGGGCTGAGGAGAAGCTGAAAGCTGACTTAAGCAGGGACCTCAGAAGCACTTCTGCCCACATGCTTCATGCCCACAGAAGCAGAGGTTAGTATGGGAGAGGGACCAGAATTGTTGTCCCACTGGCTCACTGCACTCCTGGATGAGCCAGGAGAACCACCTGGCCCCAACCTCTGCCATTATGCCATGAGTCACATCCAAATCACTTCTGACATGTGTAGATGCTCCTACATAAAGCAGACCATAAAGCAGAGCTGGCAAGGCACGCTGTGAGCACCCTCTTTCCCCAAAACACAGGCAGGGAGCCTCTGACTCGTTTTACCTTATGAGCAGTGATACATCATTCTACTGCACTTGGTTGGGGTCTTACAGAAGCCACAACATACAGCTGGAGGCTCAGAGCAGCCTCACACCCAAATGATATAATCTTAGTGGAGACAGATCTTCCTGGAGCCACAGGCAGCTCCCAGCACCCACCACACATCTCCACAGTAGGGGTAGAGCCATATCCTGCCATGGCACTGCACAACTCCCTTGCAGCCAGCTGAGAATATCCACCTGTTCACCCTGGTAAACCACCTGTGGAGGGGCACACTGGGCAGTTGTGTGGGATCTAGAGCTAAAAGAGATGGAGTAACTGAGTTGCACCATTTTCTAAGCTGCTGAATGAACCTGGAACTCAGGCCTCTTGCCAAAATACAGTCCTGCAGTGTGGGACGCTGGCAGCATGGGCTGAGGCACTAACCCTGCCCACAGGCTCTGGACAATTATGGAACATCACCCTGTAATGGAAAGATCCTCAGCAAGCAGAAAGCTGCTGCATTTCACTGCTCATCTGCTTGCGTCCTTCCCAGGGCAAAGCTTTCAATCTGCTGTCTATTCACCAAGCAGGATTTTTTTTCAGGTCTTTCCAGATTTACATTCTTGATGATAAAAAAGTTAGTCTGCTTAATAATATTCCCTTAGATGAAGCTCCAGTGATTAGTCTGGAGGCAAAATGGAAAGCAGAGAACCTCAGTCACAGTTCAAAGTTTCTTCTCCACCCAGCAGAAGGGACTGAAAGAGAGTAGTTGGGAAGGCAAACCAGCCTGACCTTCCCAAGGCGGAGGAAGTCATTGCACTCAGGTGGTGCAGTAACAAGTACCAGCTCCTCACACAGACTTAGTCTCCTCTGATCTCAAAGCACTTCATAAACCTAGATAAAGAATTATTACCTACCCAGATAAGCCCAGAAGCCTGGTTTCCTTATAACATCTTCTACTGACTAGCAACAAATCAAGATGCCAGTGAAACAGTCTCCCCCATGCCAAGGTCAGTGTACCACCCTGGAGGGCTCTGGCAGAGCCAGCACAGGGAGCCCAGATCCCGAGGAAAGGGCAGAGTCCACAGGGATGTGCAGGTGAGCTCAGTGGACAGAGCCTGGGACAGCAGAGCACATCACCATGGCGCCACTCCCCCATTTATTCATTGCTTAATTATTTGTTATTGGGAATAGTGCTGTGGAATGACCCAAACCAGAAAGCTGGATAAGGTTTTGCGTTTTTAATTTGTCCAAACCATGCATGACATCGTGAAGAAATCATTCCTGAGGGCCAGTCCAGCGCAGAGCTCACCGAGCACACGGCTGCTCCGTGACCGCAGCTTCACCCCAGCGAAGCTGCTCGGCTTTGGGGGCCCCCAGGGCCCAGCCATTCTCCGAGAAGCCCAGCTGTGCCACCCACCCTCGGGGAAGGTCAGGACAGACTCTATGCCAGGGAACAACCACGGACACATTACAGCAAAGCCCTTAATTCCTCCTGTCAGCGTTATAAATAGCCCAGCGCATCGAGAGGGGAGCACAGCCCTGGACGGACGGCGGCGCTGGGATATTCGCACCGGGATCGGAGTTCAGCGAAGCCAAATCAGGACTAACAGTAACTTTGTACGAGTTTTACACCGGCCCTGCGGAAACCGCTGGCTCTGAGCCCAGAGGAAGGCACAGCGGAGCGGGGTGAGCCAAGGAATCTCCACCCCGACCTCCGAGCGCCAGTCCCCGGCCCCGGCGCTGCCATCATCCCCGCGAGCCCGAAGCCCCCAGTTCAGTCCCGCCACTCACCGCGGCCTCGGGGCTGGCCGTGTCCCGGTTCTCGCTGCCCGGTGCTCTTCCCCCGCCGCTCCTCGGAACAGCGAGGGCTTGGCGGCTTCTCCACGCTCCGCCGTCCGCCGCTGCCGCCCTCCACCGGGGACTCAGCCCCAGGCAGGGCCGCCCGCAGCCCCAGGACGAACCTCTCGAAGGTGAGGTACCCGCTGGCCGGCGCCGCCTGCCGCAACCCTTCCATCACCCCGGCGGGCAGCTCCTGGGCTTCCGCTCCCCGCCAGCGGGACTCGATCTCCCGTAGGTGCACGTAACCCCGCCGCCGGTCATCCAAGATATCGAAAAGAGTCCGCAGGCTCTGCAAGAAAACCCGAGGAAGACCCTCGGTACCGACAGGGAGCGAGCGATCACCGCGCTCCGGGGCCATCGCCGCCGCTCCGAGCGTTACTACAAGATCCGCCCTCCCTCGCCTATTGGCTGGCGGCGGGGAGTGCCGCGCTCCCATTGGCTGGCGGCGGGCAGGTGCTCCGGCCATTGGCTGAGAGGCAGCACGGCAATTTGACTTGCACGCGGCGGCCGCCCCGCCCTGGGCCCGCGGGTCGAGGGGGTCCCGTTCCTTTCGCGGGGGAGCTCGACCCTCCCATGCGCACGAGGGACCGCGACAAACGCCAAACCCTTCCTCCTTCTTTCCTCCCGCTTTATATACTGAGCACCATGTCTTATGGTCCAGAATATCTCTTGGGTCCGTTGGGGTCAGCTGTCCTGGCTGTGTATTCCCCCCCAATTCCCTATGCACCCCTATCCCTCTCCCTGGTGGGGTGGGGTGAGAAGCAGAAAAGACCGTGCGTCTGTACAAGCACCACTCAGCAATAAGAAAAATATCTCCATATTGCCAACACCATATTTTGGTCTCCATATTTTCAACATAAATCCAAAACCTATCCCTGTAACAGCTACTGTGAAGAAAATTAACTCTAATTTATGTGACCAACCAATAAAACCAGCCAATGTGACCAACCCAACCTTCAGAGCCAATGTGATTAGTGAACAGGGACAAGGAAAATCCTAACAATGGCATTTACTCTTACTGCCACCTTTGCAAACACACCCAAGAAGTGTCAGTCAATGTGACATCCCTACAGAAGGAGAATGTAGAGCACCAGGCACAGAGCTATGTGGCGTACTTTTCTGGTGCCATGGGGGAAATGAATGCTGATAGAGGGAATAGAATCCCATCCTCCCAGTGCTGTGGCTGGTAAGGCACCAGTGGCCAGCAGCCAGCACAAGATGAGGTAGGATCCCTATTGAACCACAGACATAAAAAAGGAGAAAAAAACCCACCAGTGTTGAAGAGAAACAAGATTTGGATCTCATCTTTTACAAACTTAATATGCACTGGCATTGGTAACAGAATGAGTTTCTCTACTTTACAGGGAAATTTGCTGTGTCTGTTAGATGTAGCAGCATGTTAATCCTAGTGTAATGTGCTGCCTCCTCTGCAAATCCCCTTGATCAGAGAGTCCATTGCAAAACAGCAGACTGCAAAGCCCTAGTGTCATGATTCCCATATCACAGGACCTTCAGTTTGCTCAAGGGGCTCTGGGAAGCCACATGCCGGCACCTTCAGAGCCCCCACCCTGGTTTGATGCTCATGATGCTGAAAGTCAGCGAGCAAGCCTGCTGGAGAAGGGTGATGGCCAGGAAAGGTGATGAACCACTGTCCAGGTGCTCAGGTTGTGAGACTACCTGTGTCATGGATATCTTCCTGTGCCACAGACACCTCCTTGTGCCATGTGCCAGGGGTGATTCCCTTTAGTTCTGAGTTGGCTTCAAAGGAAGAGGGTGGAAGCTACTTGGGGCTCAAGCCCTCCCACCCCACCTGGCCCTTGCTTTGCTCGCCTTGCCATCAGATTCCCTGTCCAGGTCAGACTTCATCCAGATCTTCAGCACCTTGGTCCTACTTCCAGCTTCTCATTCCGTTCTTGCCACTTCTCCATGCAAACTCAGACATGCCAGCCCCAGGCTGCCAGGCAAATCACAGCAGCCTCTGGAGACCCTCAGGGGGCTTATCTCTACCAAGGTCCTGCTCCAGCTGCTCTCTGTGCAGCAGCTGAGCTGTTCACAGCCTGCTTTTCTCTAACTCATTTCTTTTCATAGGTTTCCCAGACCCGTCCTACCTGTTTGAGATGTCTGCTTTGCTTAGCTGTGTTTAACTGAACAGGTTCACACCTGCTCAGGTCATGGGGAGAAGGAACCAGTGCTTCCCTTCGCTTCCTGCTCCAAAAACAATGCTGTCACTGTGGTGCTGCTCAGCTCTGGCACCATCAGCACATGGGCTGTTTTGCTCAACAAAGGTTTGATCTGCAAAAAAGGGGGATTTTGTCTAGGTTCCTCCCCCATCTCTGACCTTGCAGAGACAGCTAGGAATAACAGGGGTGTCGTGGTTTCAGTTTGAACCAGACAGAAAACTATTAATTTGGGTTGCCAATTTTAAAAAAATTCCGTAATCAAGAGCAAAGCAGGCTTAAACTTGAAAAGGACAGACTTTATTAACTAACACAAAAAGAAAGAAAAAAAACCACTCTAAGAATTAGAATGAAACCCTTCAAACATTCTTCCTCTATTACCAAAATTTCCTTCATCCTCATTGACAACATACAGAAATTACATTTAGAACTTTCAGTCAGTTTTTTCAATTCTAGAATAGTCTTTCTTCAATTCTTCTAGGGATTGGAGCATCTCTTACTTGCTATGGAACTTAAAAAAAAAACAAAANACTGCATTCCTTTGCTCAGGTTTACAATTTGAACCATTTATCTCCCCACATTTCTTTATGGTTTAAAGGAAAATGTCTCATTATATTATAGTCCATCACCATAGCTTATAAGAGATTTTAATGTAAAAAGTAAAACAACTCCTTATCTTCTTTCCACTTAAAAGTATCACTCTCTTTTCTGACTGTAAATATCTTTATGTAGTCTCTTTATGTCTCTTCACTCTGGCGCTGCTGGGGAGGGCAGCTCTAATTCCATCGGCCAGATCTCAGCGGCCGTGGCTCGGCTCCGCGGTCTTTTTCCTCCCTCCCAGCCGCGCCCGTACCCGGCCCGGCCCCCGCCAGGCCTCGGGGCCTGGCAGGGCAGCGGGCCGGGCAGCACTCGTTACCTCAGCTCCAGCCGGACACCAAGAGGGAGCGGGTTCCCGCGTTTGCACTTAAAAGGTGCATTCACAAAGGCGTACCCATGCTTTCATTGGTTTTATCAGGTGTCAGTAATATACATTGACCAATCACGGCCAAACTACTACAAGGGGGAAACCAGAATGACCTTAATGTCTTTTGTCCCATCTCCCTGCCTAGACAGTGTATCCCACCAGGAAAGTGAACCAGAGATACCAGAAACAATTCCTGGTACTTACTGTGTCTGCAAGTTCAGCTGAAATACTCTCCCTGCTGTCCATGTGGAGCTTTCTGCTCCAGCACAGGCAGCTGGGACACAACTGCTGAAGGCAGCTCTACTCTTACTGCGTTTTCTGTACCAAAGTGCCCTTGACAAACCTCCTTTGAGGCAGGCTGACATTTCCATCCTCATGGTGGTCTGGTACATGAGGTTAGGGAGATTTTCGGATATTCTTGGAAAAGACTTTTTGGGAGGTTGGTTTTTTTCTTAGGGGAGGGTTTATTTTCTCTCACTATATACTTTGCCTTGGGGCCAGCCTAGTCTCTTCTGACAAACAGAGATGTCTTTCGGTTTTTTAAATACAAACAATGTAGTTATTCAGCTCCACTTCCTGCAAGCTACTGGGAAGTACCAGTTACCATTCAGACCTGGCCCAGCCCTCCCTCTCTGCTGGCCTGTGGCTACTGGCATTGACACACACGGCTCTGGTGTGGTGACACCCAATATACCACTGCTCCTCTCTGGGGAGGGCACAGGGCATCTGCTGGAGGCTGGTGGCAGCCCAGTGTGTCCCACCAACCAGCATTGCCATGTCTGTGAGGATAGGCCAGAGCAGCTGCACCAAACCTCATCAGAGCACTCAGGTAAAGAAATGCTGGTGTTGGAGACTGGGGCACCTTCCTACATGACACTGACAATTGAAGGGTGTTGATGGGTGATTGTGGCAGTAGATTGAGCCCTGTGCTGACTTTGGCAGCAGGTCAGTGTTCACATGTAAATCTTGGTGCAGAGGACACATGGTGACTTACAGCCACGCAGTTATCTCCCGATGACCATGTCCAAGCAGATGCTGTGAACCTCTGTTGCCATGTCTTCCCAGGGGAGAACAAGGTCTGGTGGGGAACCAGCCACAGGTCTGTGGACTCAATGTGTGCATGCTGCTGCCTGCACGTGGAACAGCTGGCACTGCCACCAGCCCATGCAGTGGTGCATCCAGAGTGGGCTTATTCCCGGCCAGCATAGGTTACCACCTGGAACGTTTGGTTGGGCCTTGGTTAAAACTAGACCAGGAGCTGTGCCAACAGCAGTCCAGGTGCCAAGTTCTGGTACTTCCTGTCACTGAACAATTAAGTACAATTGGTGTTAATACTTCTTTCAGCCTCAAAGCTAGCAGGGAATTACTTCCAGTTGGGTACCAAAGTGTCAATCCAGAAATGCATCTGTTTCCAGAAGACCTCTCAGCAGAGGCTAAAAATAGTGAGGGGAGCATGGTGGGAAAGGTTTCTCCTTGGGTAGGGATATCTTGTTTAATCTTCCCAGCTCTTCAATGCTATTGTGTTTTCCATCTTTCTGCTCTGGGACATCTTGGGCACATGCTCTGTTTGTCTTGCTGAGGGCTAGACACTTGCCATAAAGCACCTTTCTCTCTTCCAGACTATTTTTTTCCCTCAGAAGGTCAGCAAGCAGGAAGTCTGGTGGATGCCTGGTGGCTCAGAGGCTGTCAGAAGGGCTGGGAGAAGGGAAGCTGGTGAGCTGTTGAAATAAGCTGTCCAGAGAGTGGGTTGTTTGCTCACCTCAGTCCACAGAGCAAGAACAGGCATTAGTAGGAAATGGCAGTCACTGCCTCCTGTCTCACCATGCTGCCTCTCCTGCAGTCTTAGCACAGCAAGTTTAAATAGGGGGTATCATCTGGGGCTTATATGGAAATCCAATAGATGCTGCAAGGCTTCCAGTGAGAATCCATCTAGAAACTGCTCTGTCCTATCACAAACTCCACTCTCCTGTGCCAACAAAGCCAGGAGTGGCCAAGGGCAACAGCAGTCACAGCTGTGCCACAGCCAGAAATTCACCAGCCTGTCACTTTGTTCAAAGAATGACTGTAAAACCATATTTCTTTGGGGAACATATTGGTGTGGAAAAGCCAGTGTCCACAAAGCAGACAGAGGAGTCCTTCAACTTTATTCAAATAAAGGGAGAGAGTCCACAGGGCCATACCCCTGTGGGATCTCTCTGGAGGTTTCACAGGACACAGCCTCCTTTTCTTCTAAACTCCCGGCTGCATTTTGCCCTCTTCCTTTCCCCATTGGCTGAGTTACTAGGAAGGTACAGTCTTCCTGAGCTACCTACCACATATTCCACACTTGAACATGTATCAACATTTCCCCCCACAGTTCAGAAGTTCAGGCTTTGTTCTGCAGATCCACCAGAAGTTCAGACTGCCTGGGTTCTGCAATAGACTTTGTATGGACCCATTGGTCCTATTATCCTGAAGTTCAGAAACTCAAACTCTCTGATCAAACTGTTTAGGTTCTGTAACAAACTTGTGCGCTTGATGTTTGTAGATTACGACCCATTTCGAAGATATTAACAGCCATTTCTCTTAAAGACCCTCACCCATCAACTCATTTGTAAAGACATTAGCAAACATCTTTCTTATCAGGGGGTACTTAGATGTTGAAGTCTGGAGCAAGGTCCTAAACGCAACAACCTCTGCCTCTCTCCTGGTGAGCTTTTTTCTTGCTGCATTTCCTGTTCTACCTGCATGTTTGTGTTTTGTTTGGCCCAAGCATCCCTCCCTCCCTCCTGTTCACTTGGGTTGTTCTGCCTGGTGTAACTAATCCGACCTGTCACCATTTTTATTGCTTTGCAGAATTAAATACCTACACACAGAGAGCCATGGGCTGTAGAACCAGCTGGGGGGATGCTGTGCAGCCAGACTAACCTGTTCAGGTGGATAGCTGGATTTGGGGAGTGGGAGCACATATGCTAGCAGCAGCATGGTTTGCTTTGGTTCTTCAAGAATCCTGTGGGTATGAGATCCCACAGCTCTGAGATGGGATTCCTTCAAGGCAAGGCAGCAAGTTCTGCAGGAAAAGGCAGGGCTTGATTTACAAGTTGGATCTGACAGAGCCGTTTTTGATGGATAAGGGTTGGTGGTTATGTAGGCATGTTAAAAACATATGTTATATTGTTGGCTTTTCGCAAATATTAAGATGAATGCTATATGTATAATGTTAAAATGGCTTTGCTGTATAGATATAGTTTTTATTTCTGCTGTTAACAAAAATTAAGCACAGTGGTAATAGTTGATATAGTATGCTTAGACTGTCTGCTTAGTTAGGATAACATCCAGTGAACACCTGATGGGGACCTTGCTACTGACACCCCAATTATCAGCACTCACCGTCTGTGGAAAGGATGGACCAAGGCCCAAACTGACGGTGATAGTGAAGATGGATTAAGACTACAGCTAAGAAACGCGCATGCTCTAAAAAGGCAGACCCAAGGAGTGGCCATGTAAAACAGTTCCTGGAATATATGAATACAATAGACTGATGCAATGAAAATGGTATAAAAAAGGTGTTTCCAAGACACCAGGTGTGCTCTTGGCTAAATGCCAAGCACCCGGCTGTAAAAACCCTTGCTTTATTATCTCTGTCTCCTTTTATCCTCTATTAAACTTTTTTTAAATTTTACCAGGGTGAACCTCATTTTTCACAAGGCACCACGTGTGTGGAAGGACCTGCACTCGTTTGCACACTGGGCAGGCAGGGCATGCAACCACATCAGGGAGAGATTTCATGTAAAGGGGAGCAGAGCAAGGTTTCAAAACCTCAAGACTCTTCTATGCAGGAGCTGTGTCAAGTCACATCTTATAAAATAAGAAACAGAATGTGAAACAGAAGCTTTGACAACTCTCAGGGATTCTTCCTGACCTGATGGTCACATCTGGATGGGGTATAGCTTCCCTGACTCCAATCACATGCAAGGAGGTGTCTGAGCCGCTGTCTGTCTTCTCATGTTCTCCTACCCAGATGGGCTCTGACTATGGGCAGGATGGCTACTTTGAGTAAGGGGCAATCACAGCCTGTGGGTGAGGATTTTACTATGCTCATGAGCACGAAGTTCAAACAAAGATGTTGTCTGGCATTTTAGTTTGATTTATAGTGTCCTGCTGTTTACTTCTCAGTTCATGGCTCTTTGTTCGTGCAGTTTTGGTTATTCCTTCATCATTCCTTCATCTTTCATAATTTCATTTATTTGTCCTTGAATTTGTCCTGTACTACTTCAGTGATTCCATGCATTTTTAACTCTTATCCTTCTCATTGGTACTTTATTTCAAAAATGGGGAACTGGATTTGTGAGCAGGTGGCCTGAATCTGCACCATGTCTGGGGTACAGCTGGGCCTATCCAACTCGTGCTGCACTGAGGGAATCCTGAGACCTTGCAATGGTTCCAAGTGTGAGTGTAATACAGGGCATTAAGACCTCCTGGCACAGGTTGCACCAGGACCTGGGGGTCCCGTCAGACACACTTGTTATAGATGAGTACTGGGATGATTTGCTCTCGCAATTAATGGATGAATATTGTGTGTATGTTAAGAGAAGCTTTATTGATGTATGGTTATGTTATTGTAGTTTGTTGTTTAGATATCCTCTGTTCTCCCCAAAGTCCCCTTCCCCTCCTGTATCGTTGCTCCCAGACAGCCTGGGTTGCCTGGGACATGTGAAGAGAACGCAGGTACCTGTGCCCCTTCCATGGGGCCGCTGGGACTGGGATAAGCTTGTTGCTAGGGGGGTGTGGCATGACACTACCTGATCTCCAATCAAGGTGCAAAAAAGTAGTCTCCACCAACAGACTGCAAAGAAGAGTTGATGGACTGCCATGATCCACAAAGGTGGGATTTGTGATGGGTTCATTTGATCTCAGGGTACAAAGGGCACAACAGCAAGGGACTGGATTTTTACTCACAGCAACAATGCACTTTATTGAGTGCCAATAACAGGTTATGCAATATAGAGAGGGAGAGAGATAAAGGAGAGAGGTAAAGGAGAGAATGAGAGAGAGAGGAAAGAGAGAGAGGGAGGGGGGTAATAGCAACCAATGGACGAGACAAGATCCTTGTGTGTCTTCTTTCTGTGGGGAGATCTCAAGGAACCACCGTCCCAAAAGTCTCCTTTTATACCTTTTTTCGAAGTGACTGGCTTTTGGTCAACAGGTGGGGAGTATCGTGTTGAAACTTGCTCTTTCTCTCGAGCAGCAGGTGTAGTGTACAAAACAATCAGTTATCGATCAGTGTCCATTCCGACCAGGGTTCCATGACATCAAAGCAGCACAGCTGCACCTGAGAACAATCCTTGGAACTCATCCACCTCTGACCAGGCTGGACACAGTCCACTGAGGAGGGGCTCTCTAGTTCGGGGTCTCAGCCCTTGTCCTCGAGACAGTTGCGAGACAGATGAAGGATCTTTGGACTGTCCCTTACACGGACAGACTTTGGGAGGGGCCAGGGTTGCCTGATGCAACCCCAGAGTACAAAAGGTAGAGCAGCCATTTTGTAGAGGAGCTCCTGGCTGCCAGGTCAGCAACTCCCAGGGTTGCTTTTTCTTATTCAGTTGCTTTTGTCAGCAACTCCCAGGGCTGTTGTTTTTCCTTATTCAGTCTTCTGTTGTATTTTGTTAAGGCTTAATAAACCTTTGAAATATTAAAAAGTGAGCACAGTTTCTCACACACCTCATGCCAGCCACAGGACCATGGCCACTGCAGAGCACAGGTTTGGCCACAGGGCCCAATTTTCAAGAAGGGCAAGAAGGAGTATCCCAGAAACTACAGGCCTGTCAGTGTCACTTCAGTGCCTGGTAAAGTTATGGAGAAGATTATTCTGGGAGTTATTGAAAAACACCTGAAAGACAACACAGTCACTGTTCACAGACAGCATGGCTTCATGTAATTACTTATCAAACCTGATTTCCTTTTATGGCAAGGTAGCCCACCTGTTTGATCAAGGAAAGCCAGCTGGTGTAATCTTTCTGGATTTTAGTAAAGCTTTTGATACTGTCATGTCTTCTAGATAAAATGTCCAGCATTCAGCTGGGTAAACACACCATGTGATGAGTGAGCAACTGGC
>WAAG01002873.1:11448-40948 GCA_013390105.1 Tichodroma muraria | reverse complement strand
AAAAATAATAATTAAAAAAAAATAGAAGAAGAAAGGGGTGAGCAAAAGGTGGCTTTTTAAAGAAAGTTTTTAAAATCTAGTATTGTTTAATCTAAAGAAGAAAAGGTTTAGAATGGATTTAACACCAGTCCTCAAGTATGCAAAAGGTCAATACAGGGCATAAGAATGCTCTGCCACATCCATGGTGAACAAGTTGATTAGTAGAAACAGTCTTGACTTTAGGAATCCTTTCTAAGCAGTACTGTAATGAAATAGGAGAAATTGCTCATTGAGAATTGCAGAATTCTCAATGTTGAATTGTAGAACTCACAATAAGAATCTGAGAATTCTCAAAAATTGCAGAATTTCTTTCGGTAGAGATCCTTAAGCCCGTGTCCGAGGTGGAATAAACAGGGCAAGATGCCACAGTTACAAAGACAGAGGAGTAGAATAGGAACTTCCTAAGATCTTTTTCTGACTTTTCCATTTTTATTTATTTCAAGTTTTCAGCAATAAGAGACTATAATGCTCCAGTCAGCTTCACTTTTGCTCCTGCAAAACTTTTCACTTGTACCTCAGACTTTTAAAACACTTTATGAGGTTGAATTTAAAGTTGTTTTTACAGAGAGGTAGCACCTGAGCAGCTCGGCCATGAACCAGCATCAGGTGTTGTTAAATGCTGTGCAATTTCCACAGCCCATTCTAGCAATGTACCACCACTTCCCTTTGCTTAGGAGCTGGGAAAGTTCCGTCTGAAGCGCAGCCCCTTCTGTTGCCCAGCCCCTCCCTATCAGTGTCAATTTTGACCTCCTACAATGCTTCTCCAGCAACATTTTCCTCTTTTATCTATCATAGCAATGTTTTGTGTCTCTCATTAGAAGAGCTTCATAAAACTCTGTGTAGTGTTTTTCGCAATAGTAGAGATTTCTAGGGCAGCTTTGAATATGGTAGTTGGATTTCTTTTCAAACAGTTAAAATATGATACACACAAGACAATTCACTTTCTTAAATACTTGGTAAGGGGGGACACAGTCTTGAGCATGGGAACATTAGTATGAGCCACAGGAGAGCAAGGCCTGATGGTAAACTCCTTGTGTGGCACTGTGCATCCATATTTTCCAACTGAGCTGCGAGAACTGCAGGATTAGCAGCACTGCCTCATCCCATGGAGTAGTTCTGAGAATAAATATATGAGGTGCCTAAATACAGTAGTAACTGAGGTGCTATGTGCCCCTGAGATGGATTTGCTGGTGCAGGTGCAAGAGAGCAGTTTTGATTTCCATTCCTTTTAAGTTTTGTATTTGGCATGTTGACTACTTGGCCCATGTAGGAGCAGAAGGGGATCCCGTGGTGTGACAGAGGCCCACACTTCTCGTTGCGAGATGGATTCTGTCTTTGATTAGCCACAAGTCCTTGCTTTTGTACTTATCTTTGAGCAGCTGGAGGGTCCCAAGGGCCCTTGTGCAAAGTACTTACATAGAAGGGATGAAATCCTGCTCTGTTGAAAGCAATAGAACTTACATTCTGGGCTCACTCAGCTTTTATCCCATTCATCTTAGGGATGTGCAAATACATGCTTGAGTGCTCCACTGAATCATGATGATTCTTCTGGAGGAATTGCATGGAGAATCAATGGATATGTTCCTTGTCCCCAGGTCGTTGCCATCTCAGTAGATTTCTGCCCTTAGAGCACTGCAGCTGCCCAGTCCCTGCCTCTGCTGGAGCACAGTGCCTCTCCAGACCTTTCAGCAGGGCTGTATGAGCTCTCCCTAACCTGTCTCGCTAACACCCAACTGTGCTAGCAAAGATCTAGTTCAGTTAATTAATGTGGCTCCTTTGGACCCACACAAGCCAGGGAGGACTTGCAGGAGCAGCTCTGCTGCTAGAGGACAGTGACTTCCAGCCAGCAATGTTGGATCAGGGATTGGGCAGTGCCTGGTACATCTGTAACTGCAAGGAAATGTGGGCACAGCCACTCAGGTTTGTGTGAATTCCTTTCGTGAAAAGCTGTCTTAGCAATGGAAAATGACTCTTTTTTAGAGCATTTCTTCTTAGAAATCTCTTCTAAAACTGAGCAGTATGCAAGTCTATTTAACATTTGGCACAGCCACAAGAGAAGCGTTACTACACCTCTCTCCAAAGGTGTTGGCTAAATGTACGTATGTCCCTCTTAGAAAGTTTCTGCTCTATCTAATGAACATGGCAGTCTGTCTCAGAGTGTTCTTCTTTGGTCCTCTGGCTGTGTTGAACACATACATTTCACAGTATGTGCACCAGCAGCGCACTTACTTTGACTGTCTACAATTGCATAGAAAGCAGCTAAGTTACTTCCTAGGGTTCAAGTCCACAACAGAAAGAAAATGCTTCTAACGTTCAAAAAATGAATATATCTTGAGATATTTTCAGAGATTCTTTTTTATGGAGAAAAGCTCTCATAATGAACACTAAGCCTTAGACTGCATCAAAACCCATATGAGTGTAACGTGCTGTGTCGTGAAATATTCCCAGGAGAACATAAACCTTTAGGCAAACCTGCAGCAGGGGAAAGCAATGCTTCTTAACATTTTCAGTCCACATTTAAATTGATTATGGATGTTCCTCACCTTGAATATAAGTGTGACTTGTTTGGCTCCTGTGCCTCCTGAATTCACTCTAGAATAGCAGTTATTGGGCAAAGAAGGACCTGGGAACAGTCAAAGCTGCTTCAGAATTAAAGTGTTTCAGAGGCCATGTTTTTATTGCTCCATCAAAACATGCAGTTACACAAAATTTTTTCTTGATATAAGCAACTCATTCTTCTTTCTACCCCTGCTTCTTCCTCCCTTCTTCTTGAATCTGTTTGCAGGTCCTGTGAGGTGACCTGAGTTAAAAACAACTCTACAATACTCTGCTGAATGTGGCTGAGCCAAATGGCTGTGAAAGCAGAGCCGATACGATTCTCTTAATAAAAGATGCTCAAGAACAGAAAACCAGATTGAGTTAAAAGATCTGAAAAATCATTCACTTGCATGCAGTTTTCTGTCAAAAGGAAAATACTTTGCAGAAGCACATCAATTTTTGCAAAAATTAGGTTGGAAGAAGGAGAAATGGAGAAGAAGAGAGACACATATCCTGTGCCTCTATATATCCAAGTAACAGAATAAAACCATCTCAAATCCCAAGTGAATGTCCTCAAAACAAAAGAATGCCTCATCTGACCTGAATTCACTCACAAAAATAGTGAAGAAACTCATTTTCAACCCCACCAAATAAAAAATAAATTTGAAGTTTTGCCATTTTACATTAAATTACGGTTCCCCAACCCTCTATAAGAGGTACAGTAAAAAGATGTGTGACACTACTCAGAAAAATTCTTCATGGCTTATTCACCTTCTGTGAATAGGTTTATTCTTGTCAACTCCAGAAATCTTCGGTCCAGTCCAAAACATCCCTAACATGATCAGTTGTGCTTCAGTGGTAGGAGACACATAAGGCAAACTAGTTGTAAAGGATTGTTATTTCAGCGTGAACTTTTGTGTCCAACAGGTATCAGTATGCAGAGCTTTTACAGTTTTTTTTAATTTCTTCTTACTATTGGACTCATTAGACAATGTTTAATCAGTTACTTGTAAAAACATGCACAGACTGTATAATATTTGAATACATAGTTATTACACAGCAGCTGATGTATTTAAAAATATTTTGGGAAATCCTTGTATTTATAAGTTATTTTGACTTAAAGCTGTACTTTCTATTGTACTGAGCTAAAAAAGACTGAAGAGCAATAATTAACACCTGGGACAGCAGGAGCTGGTGGGTCATGAGTAACATGGGGAGACAGCAGCTAAACAAAGTGCACAAATTTACAAAAGCTCTTGAACAGGTGTGAAAGGTGTCATCTGATGATACCAATGATTTGTCAATATTTTTTGAACTCACATGTTTTATTGTTGTTTGAGGGGGCTTTTCTGAATTGTTTAAGAGTTATTAATATTTTATTAAACCTTGTCTTTCTTACTCCCATTCTTGTTGTCATTTCCAAGAGCTGAGCAGCTTTCCTGTAGAAAAATTGCATAAAAAAATCAATTCTGTAAAACTTCTTTCACATACCCTCCTACCTGGAGATTTGAACTTTCAGTATCTCCTTGACTTTCCTAAATAATTAGGAAACATATTTATTTATTTTAAATTATGGCACTGGCTTTCAGAAACCTGGACTATTTTTTTTCCTTTTCTTGACAATCCTATTGCTTGCTTTCCAAGTCCATTTCTTATCCTTTTTACTCTGCGTTTCTGTCACAATTTTACAGTTAGCCATTTAAAAAATATATAATTAAAGTGCCAAAGCACCTGCTAGCCTCATGCATATGCATGAAATAGAATTATGTCCCCTCCGGGACACTGGTGTTGTGACTCTGGGGAAATGGCTAAGTAACCATGACAACGTGTCTCCACCACATCTTATTTCTAGTGATAAAAGCATGATTTACCCTATTAAACAAACCATATTACAGCTTGCCCACAGCAAGTGGTGTCAGCTTTCCAGTAGAGGCATCAGGTCAGGAGGGAGAACAGCCCAAGCCCATCCATCCGTCCGTCCAAGCCTCCCCCTCGTTGACACTGCTTCACGGTTCCGTTGGTGGTAAGAGGCAGGATGAGACACATGTACACTGTTTCGCATTTCCATCTTGATAGGTGAGATGAAACGAGGGGAGGCAATGCAGTATTCATTAGCTGCAGGCACCAGCCCAATCCCCAGCACAGCGGTGATGGACGGTGCAGGAGAACCCAAGGGTAGGGGACAAAGATTGGCGGAACCAACACGCAACGATCCAGACGTTTAAATTAGATAATCTCTGCATCTTCTTTCCTGCCAGTTTGCCAAGGCTGCCAATGCTTACTGAATGCCAGGGAAGACTACCAGAAGTAGTTTTTCAAAGGCTGCTGCCAGAAAACAATGTTAAATGATTTTTTTGTAAGCTTGCCTGTGCTACCGATTAGACTTTATTTTATTTAAAGTGATTTTTAAAATCAAGTGCACTCTTCATTATATATTTTTGATTTACACCTTGCTTAATTAGGGAAGGCACCTTACTATTAAATTATCTATAATAATTTTATAGGGAAACTCTCTTCATTGGATCTTGTCTACTAGCATAGTACAATATTTGTTTTATTAGCACTTTGAAGAGTATTTAAATCAGCCAAACTAATAATTTAAATATTGCCTTGAAAGTGTTTGCATTAACCCTCTTCGTTCCATCACATACTTAAAGAAAAGTATAAACCTTAATTTGAGTTGTTAATCACTTGAGGGCACAATTTGATTAAGAACAATAAACAGAGAGGTGAAGAAATTAAAACCACAAAAGTCTCAGAGAGAAAACAAAACTGGTGTTTAAAGGTCAAGTACATAGACGTAATTAGTTCTACTTACACGACAAATTGCAATTAGCTTTATGAATTGCATTTTGAAATTGCCGGGTCTTGTGAATCCTGGGGATTTCTTGAAACATCAGCTGTTAGAAACATGTGATTATATCAGACTCACTGCTAAGAATGAAAAAAGCTAAATCATGTGCAGTGCAAACAACTGCAAGGTGAGGCTGAAAGTGCTATCTGGGCTTACCAAAAGGTGATTAGCAAATAATAACCCAGTATTCATCAGATTATTTGCAATCTGACTTATGATTGCTAAATTCTTGGGATGCACCCTTTCCCAGTTCCAACCATAACCTGTACAAGTCAAAGTACAGGGATTCTGCATTTACTGTTAAAGGATGGATTACTTTCTCTTTTAGAAACACCAAACATGGAGAAGGTGTTGGTTATTCTAGCAAGTTCTTGCAAGACTCTGACAGCTGTTCCCAAAAAAACCCCAAGCCCAATGGAAATCTGATATCTACTAGAACATTTATTCATGCAACAAAAGTCAGTGTTTGGACTTAAGGGCCTCTTCCAGTGACTTGAATGCTGAATGGTACGGAAAGATTTGACAAATGTTGCTGAGTTTCCAGGTATCCCAAGCCTGCCACAACTCTGGGCTTCCCAAGCAGCACCTTCTCTGCTAACTGAGAAGCAGAGCTCATGCATCTTGCAAGGTTCTCCAGTTGCCTCTGGATGCCTGTTCAAAAGGCATTGCAGATCTACTCTCTTTCTGGTACTGTATGGGAAACCTATAGTAGAAGTAGCAGAGTACCCAGATTAGTTGTTTGGAGCTCTGGACTGAGCAGATCTGTTAGAGCACTGGGTTTGCTGCTCCAGCTCTGATTGGCTTGCTTTTGTGTGTGTGTGTTTGTGTGTTTGCAACCTAACAGTCTCCTTACCATCCAGAAACAGACTTTCTTGTGTGTGGAGGGTTGAGCAAGAGAAAAGGAACCTGAAGTCAAATTTTATACTACTGCTCAGGACCCAAACTTGAGTAGTGACTTTGGGCAAGTAACTTGCAGCAAACTCCTCTAGAGAGTGTCTGGAGCTTTACAGAATGCAATCGAGAAATAAAAGGGGAAAACACTGCATCTCAGTTTTCCTATCTGTAACATGGGACTAATACTTACCAACCGACCCACCTCACAAGGGAGATGCAATAATTAATTAGCTAATGTTCCTACAGCACTTTAACTCTGTAAAGTGTAAAATAAATGTTAAGCATTATTGGCACTTAGATTCTACAGTGATTGGTGCCCTACAATTCCCTAAGCCAGACAGCCAGTTATTGCTGCTCAGAGCAACAGTAGCTTACAATACATCCTGCATTATCAGCTGGTTTCTAGATGGTTACATGCCAGTGTGCCTGTACATACACCCTCCCACACGTGCCAGATGCCACACGGGGGAATTCTGAGGTCCAGGATGTGACTACACATCACAGAAAGGGGATTCCGCAGCCACTCTGTAACTGGGCAGTCCTTTTTTGCTGTGGTTTTATTTCCTCCTCTCTGGAGCAGGTTATTAGGTAATAAGCGGTACCTGAAACCTACTGCCATGCTCTATAAATACTATTCCATATAATTTTGTCAGTTGACTCATTATTATCACTGAAAATATCCAGGATTTCAATAAATTATATGTCAACTAAACTAACTGGTAAATTGTGTAGAGCAATTTGAGAGAAAAAAAGAGCTTTGTCCTTTTTCATTTTGTTGCTCTATACTTCTTAGCTGAATTTTATTTCAGTGAACAAGAAGATGGCAGCTTCTAAAATTATGTCTGAGAGACAGATATGTAGGTAATATTGTTTAATATTAACTGCTGCTACATGGGTTCATGAATTCCCATCAGTACCGGTTTTTATGGAGTTCCTTATGCTAAAGTCTCTTTCAACAAAGATAGTGGAAAGAGACTGGTTTGCAGCTCAGTAGTTCAAGAAAGAATTGCAGCTTTGCCCTCTCAGTCATAGCCTGAGAGATCGGTATTGAAGTCTCTGCATTTACACTATATACAATTACAGGATTTTATTTCAGGTTATATTCAGCCTGGTCCTCTGGGTTAAACTTCCTTATCATTCCCGTGTTTCAAAGCCATTCAAAGCACCAGTCAGTTATTTGTAGCCTCGTGACTCCATCTGGGTTTTGAGGGCATCTAATACAAAACAGGAGGAGAGTTTCTTACTTAGTTTGCTCTCAAAGAAATCCAAAGCCACACTGTGAATCAAACCAGTAGATGGTAAAAGGAGACAACTGAAAATTCTGTAAAAATTTGATTACTACTTTCAACCAAAACATTAGTGAGATACAGCCCCAGCCCATATGGTACTATTTCTGCTGACTTTGTAGGAGGCCATGTAGACAATAAGCAGCCAAGCAACCCCAGACCGCCTCGTCAGAGTTTAAGAGTATATCCCAGCACAAACACTATTTAATTCCTTCACACTTTCTTGCACTGTTTCCCTAAGCATCCCCTGTTTGGCTTTGTCAGCCACAGGCTACTGGGCTAGAGAGACATTCAGTCTTAGCCAGCCAGGATGTACTTATACAGTGTTCTGCTAGATCCAGCAATATAAAGAGGATTCGAATATTGATACGCATTGGAGATAATTCCACCACTCTATCACTCTGCTGTGGGATATTGTACACAGTATTATCTAACTAAGAGCATGCATGGGAATTGTGATTGGCATCCATAAGGACTGGAGTAAACTGGGCGGAAAATCAGAGCCCTAAATTTGATGTTGGGTTCTAGGAGCTATATTTCATATTGAGACTCCACCATAATAAATACTTAAAAGCTCATAAAATTTTGTCATGATGGAGGTGAAAAGTATCACATCTATGTATTATTAATGTATACTCACTCAACTTGTTAATTTAATTAGTGAACTGAATAAAATTGTCTCTTTTTGTGATCTTCCTATGAAAGCAAGAAAATGTACTTTATGTAAGACTAGCTGGTTATCACCAACACTGTGCCACTTCACTTCTGAAGTTCCTGAGAGTGAATGACTTAATTTATCTTTGTTTGTTTGGTACTCAACCACTGAATAACACCTAGTGCAAAAAAACCCCAAAAACATAAAATGTTTTTATGCTGGAGTAAAAATCAATTACTCAGTGATTTTTTTTGCTTTGTTTCAGATGAACAGATCCGTTCAAAAACTTTCTGAGCTTTAAGGCATGTCATAAGCAATTTCTGTTCTTGTTTTGCCACTGCCCATGGAGAGGATGCTTGAAAGTCGATACTAACTCTTTGCAAAACCCTTCCCCACATCAAAATCTATGATACTGATCTTTGCAAGTTTCTCTCAGAAACTGACAGCAGTCTGAGTACATCTTTATTGCAGTTTTCTTGAACTTTGGGTTTAATATTAATTTATGAACTTGGAGCATAAGGAAATGTCACACAAGACTATACATACATTTTTGCATTGTTCTTTTTTATAAATCCATGAATTAATATCTGACATATTTCTTGGTTCGTAAAGAATCTCACTTTGTTACCCAATCCAGGATATTTTAAAACCAATCTAAGTTGTTGGTTTTTTTTTCTTTTTCCCTATTTAGCAAAAGCCTGTTTTCTCTCTTCAGAAACCAAAGAAGTATGATAAGGAAGAAACTACATATATGTTTTTATATGCTTTAAGTGTTGTTGTTGTTTAGATGGTTTAAATGGGAGATGAAGAGTTTCTTTATGAAAGACAAGAACTTTATCAGGTATCCTGTATTCAAAAAATTTACAGGGACATAACTGAAAGCAGAAAAATGCATAAATATTAATGGGAACATATTCTCTTCTTCCATCCATTTATAGCCCCCTTTACAATTTAATTATCAACACAAAGTATTTAAAGTAATTAGAGATTTTTATTACTAATTTATGTCTGTAAATCAAAAATGGGCAATTCTAAAGTCTATTATATCCAAATGAATGTAAGTACTCAGCACAGTGAGTGACTTGGTGACATTTTCCAGTGCACAGCTGTCTCCTGCTTTAACTGTAAACAATAAAAACACATATACAAAAACTAAGCAGAGAGTGCATAATTTATTTTTATTTTTTAAGTTTCAATAAAGTTGTTGGATTGCATCACTAAGGAAGAAACATGGAGATATGTTAATGTGACTTAGCTTCAGGGAAATTAAAACTGGATATAAAGCAAGCTTGGAAGGGCACTCTAGTACTAAGTCTTGGTAGCCCTCACTCTGTAGGAATATGAACAATAGTTTATTTTAATATCCATTTGATGACTACTGGTGTTAAGAAGACAAATGTGTGAGAGCTGCTGAAAGCATCCTGGTGAGTGCCCAGTACGGTGCTGGGGCCGTGCACTCCTCTCTGACACCTCCACACCCACACAGCACATGTGCATGGCCTGGTGGCCTGGATGGGCCCTTGATACCATGTGGCACGTAGTCCTCACACTCCTTTGTCACCTGCTCCTAGCACTGTAACAGGAGCACGGTTGGATGTTGTGGGGAACAACACGCGAGATCACAGCAATTCAGCCATCCTGTAAAAAGCTTAAGGGAAAAATTTCCTGACACAGCTACACGAAGAAATCCACGTGCTGAAGCCTCACCTTAAACAAGCACTCCCAGTCCACGGAGCTCAGCACTTCACGGGCTGACCAGCAAAACGCTCTACCAGGTTCTGCAGGCCACTGTGAGGAACCTGTCGGTACTCTGCTGACCTTTGCGCGGTGGCATCCTGGCAGCTGTTTGGCAACTGTCCTTGAGGAGCCATGGCAGTCCTAAGGGACAAATGCTGAAATCCTGCCCAATCTGCCACACACCTCACCCAGACAAGTCCTCTGCGAATGAAATGAAAATTCTGGTTGAGGAAGAACAAGGGAAGGAACTTTTCACTAAGTAAAACATTGAAAACAAATTTGAAGAGATGGAGATTATATTACACTAATATCAGGTACTGAAGGTGTAGACTAGCTTAGAAACGAATAAAGGCTTTTCAGAGCAATTTTATATTTATAGAATGTTTCTCATTCTAGAAAATGAAAGCATTATAACTTAATAAAGAGCCCTGCAAAGAAAGATCTGTTTTTCCTAGAACTAAAGGAAATCATATGTACCTACTGATTAAGAATTACAGCAACAGAGATTGATTTACGACTGAAGGCTTTTTTTCCTTCCTTTTTGGCACTGCCAGGTGAAATTAGGGTCAAGCAAAATGTAAATTCCCAAATTGGAATTCATCCAGGACACATCCCTTACCCTTTTTTTGTACTACACCAAGCAAAGGGGAACAAAAATTACCAGGCTGCTACGATACTTTGCAATAAAATGTGTTCTAATATTTACAATAAATCATTTTGTATCAATAGAAATGTAGTTATATTTATACCACATTGCTTACCATTTTTCATCTAAAATCTCAGTACCCTAAGTTTAACACATCTCCTTTGTTTCATGCAGAGTTTGGCCAAGATTAGAATTCTAGTGAAATCAAAAAAAAAAAATCCATGGCTTAGTGATCTTCGGATAACAGAGTAATTCCATCTGATACCAATATTTCATAGATATTGAGAACATAGATCATTTATTTTGGTGACTGTTGCAGAGATTCCATTCTAAGGACCTAGCAGATAGTAAACAATAATTTCTTTATGTTAGTTACAAAAGAAGTTTCATAGTTGAACATACATCAAAGTCAGTTGCTGAGGGCATTATATATAATACGCTAAATCTGTAACAGATGGGCTATACAAGAGGCTGAAAAAGTGCTTGATTAGAGCTGTGCCTCTATTGCTCTACAGAACTTCCAGATGCCATCATGTTGTTAATAATCTAGGGATCTCTCTTCACCATATTGGACCTGCTTGTCAGCTCTGCCCAATTAGCAAAGATAGCTCCAAGGTACGAGCACAATTCCTAGGGCGGTGATTTTCAACATTTTTCAATTTGTGGACCCTTAAGGATTTATCACTGGAGATGTGGATCTCTGCGCAGCAAATGAAAGCCTATTGGCAGTGGGCATGCTGGTTTTGCTTACCCTTCCCAGTCCCCAAAGTAGGAGTGCTGAGACCCACAGGTGTCTGCAAGCACACCAGACTGAAAAAAGACTCTCTTAGGATAACATGTTTCTCATAAAGAGGCTTATGTTTTTCTTGGGTCTTCATAGCTGAGACTTGAAATTTTCTGCCACATGAGTGAAGTCATTAGTCCTAAAAAATCAAAGCATGCAAAGAAAGCCAAGCAAGCCCTTTCAAAAATGTTTGGGAATAATATGCTCAAGTAATAATTTGTGGGGGTTTATTTTTTGCTTGACCACAGGAAACTTATAGCTTCATTTAATATTTTGAAAACATTTTTATAATGTTCATGTATTGAAAGCGGAATAAATACCAGTGCCTCAGCAGAACTGCCATTTAAATCAAATTAACTTTACTAATTAGGGGGAAAAAAAGAAGACGTATCAGTATCAGGAATAATTTGTGCTTATAGAACTTCACATTTCAGGTGATATACTCTGCCTGAGAGATAGTAAGGAAGCAATGTACCCATCAAAATGGGAAATCAACCATGGCTACTAAATTTTTCAATTCACAAAGATTTTTAAAAAAATACCCAATTTGCCCAGAGGACTTTTAAGTCTTCAGATGAAACCAAAGTCATTATATTCAAATGAGTGAGTATATAGAGTTAGCCAGTGATACTGAAATGATTTCTCGTTGGGTAGCTGAAAATAATGGATGGAAATATGCTTGTCATAACACAGTACCTGAGCAGTGGCGTTTAATTCACATTTGCCAAGACTCTCAGGCTGCTTCTCTTTTTGACAGCTGAGACTGTGCAGTGGTTTATCTACTGGCAGGAGAAAACTTTCTAGCATCAGATGATAAGGGAAGAGCCATGGCACTTGGATGAAACCTCTGCCACCTTGCCACATTGCAGGTACACCCACACCTGCCAGGAGCTCTTCAGCCCTCTTCTCCCTCAGGGGCACCACATGCAATGTGCAGCTGGTTGGCAACACACTGTGAACCTGCCAGGGTGTGGTGTTGGATTGTGGAGGCAGGGAGAGTCAGGGAAAGGCACAGAGAGGCAGTTCCTGCCGCATGTTTTCTGGAGGCACAGGAGCGGTTAGAGGAAAGCACGCATCTGTGTGAGCTTTGGTTTCAGTGCTTGGGCCTTTATGGGTTTTATGGCTGCATGATAGCATAATGATGCTGTAAATCATGCATAAAGGTCCTCTGGAGAATTTACCTTATGTAAGGAATTTCTCAGGCTGGCTAAAGACACTTCCATCAGGCTTTGGCATAAGCAACAGGAGAAAACAGACGGAACAGCGTGACTGGTAAGCCTTGGCCGATGGCTGTTGTTCAAATGAGTCCTCAGGAATGAGGGCTCAGTTAGAGCAGTGCAGAGCCAGTCTCAAGATGAATTCTTGCCAAGGATCTCCAGTAGCCTAAGAATATGGTGCAGAGGCAGCTTAGAGTGATTATTAACTTCTCTCCTCATTCTGCCCTTGGTCGTTGTGCTGAGTCCAGGATAAGGGGAAAGGAGAATTAGGAAGTCTCTGCTTCCATACATGTGAGCTAATAATGATTTGTCCATGAGGTTAAACAGTGCAGGAAATGGTGATCAATATTGGATGGTTGTACCCTAAAAGTGCAAAGGCCATTTGTGCATTCTGGCCTGCCATGGAGGGGACTACAGCACCATCAATAATTGATTCATAAACTGTGCTTCTTATTCCCAAATGCTACAGGAATACAAACTAAAGCTAAATACTAGGTTGTAAAAAATTTCTTTCTTTAGCTTGCACTTGTTCTTTCTAAAATGCAGCTGACTTTTCTTTTAATTCTGAGGTTCTGCCTACATCATCAGGACATATTAGCTGTTCTTAATAAACCTATGCCCCTGGTAAAGATGCTTACCTGACTTCAGGCTGCACTGTCTCCACAGATTATTCATGCCATCTGACCATGGCAGGAAAAAAATGCCAGAGCATCCCACAGCAGCACTTCCAGCAAATATAACCTTTCTATTGACACTCCATTACAGGCTGGATTTCTACTCCTTGTGCCAGTTACCAAACATATCATCAGCACACCTTCAATAAGTAAGTTTCCAGTTTTGACTTTTGATATTAATACATCATGCTAACAAAATTTATCCTTTTTTTTTTTTTAACAGAAGTGGTTCTTGAGCTTGGCATAGATTTTCAGCTAATGATGCTTTCTTGAGGGACAGAAACAGAGTAGAGGCTTGGTTACTTACTGAGCCATCCATCATTTTGATAGTGAGACCTGGCCTAAGTCTTCCTTCTTCAAGACATTAATTTTCCACCTGCCCTTCTTTGCTCAGAGCAAGCCCAATCCCGCTCTTTTGGAAATCAATGGCAAAAATCCCACTAATTTCAGTGGATTAGTTCCAGTATCTCAATTTACATGTGATTAACAGTAATTTTGCCTACTTAGTGCTAAAAAATTCATAATCAAATTTACAATAAGCTGTGCACTGATTTTCTAGGGATCCCGGCTTATTTCATAGGCTTCTAATTTCAGCGTTTAATCACATTTTGGTTCTAGCCCAATATGCATCAACTGACCATGGAATATGTTCCTAAAAGCTCCCCACAAAGTTACTGGTTTTGTAGCTGATGGAATACTAATTTGCAAGATTTCTTTAATACTGAAGTGCTAGAGCAGCTCTGCTTGTCAGACAGTCATCCTCCAGACACTTACTAGACTGAAAGCCTTTTTATACTTTATTTGCTTTAGCTGAGGTGAATGGGGCACACTGTTCAAAGTTACGTGATGAGTCCTGGGAACACAGGACAAATGTGAAGCCTGAATTTAAAAAACATGGAGTTGTCCTTGCAAAGAATACACTTGCCTAAATTGAGAGATTTCTATGAGTTAATCTAAACCCACCCATCTGGAATGGTCATGCTGCCATCTTGGGCCATTCCAGTTCAAACAGTCATCAGTCAACCAGGGATGATCCCTCTGAGAGGGTCCTGTTTGCAGTCAAAATAGACTCCAAAAAACCATAAATAAGAAGCCACACAGACCTGTCTTGGTCTTGCAAGGTGCCCAGCACACCTGAGTGCTAGTGCTGTGAGCCATTTCCTCACAATCTTCCTGGTAGTGGAGGATTAACAGCACTTCAAAGGATAAAATCACCAGGGGGTGATTTAAAAAAGATGTGACTGAGTCTGGTGCTCATTAAAATGAGGGACTAATTGCAATGGTTCAACTCCAGTCAGGAGTGCTTGAGCAGGTGTTGTGTGTGTGCTTCCCCAGGCAGCTCAGGCAATGCACCTGCAGAAAAACTGCCATCCCGGTCTTGCTCTCCCTGGATTTATTCTGTGAGAAAGATCGCTATCAAGTGCTTGGCATCCTTTAGGGTAGGCTCTTCTGAGAGCCTTTTCAGAAACAGACATCCATTGTCCTACAATAGACTTGTATTGCTCCAAATATGATTTGGACATAGGTTTGCATAAGTGAAAGGCTACTGCCTAAGGATGAGCAGTGAGCTGTATCATTAAAGGCCTGTTGGTGTTGACACATCAGGGTCTGAAGGACCTAGACTCTCACCTCAGTTTTTGGCCTTCCCAAGCCTAACCAGTCCCTCCTTTCCCAGCACTGTTCTCTGCTGGTGGCCATCAGAGCTGCCATTTGCAAGATGCGCCATGGAAACAGCAAGAAACTTTCCAAGCTGCCTTTTTTTTTTTTTCCTACATATGCTTGCCTGGCTAAATACATTATTTGATACTTATTCTTTAATTTATGATAGTGAAAAAGCTATACCAAGTCCTGCATATCCGAGCTCATTGCTGTGACTCCTTCTGATCGCTTTATCAAATGGAACCCTTTCTTTGAGCTGTTAGCTAAATGTCGCGTGAAGTTCTGAGAACAAATTGTGCTGCTTTGGGACATTAACTTCACATTAATTTGGCTAATCACTTCTACTTGATAGAAGTTTGTTTGAAAAACAGGATACTTCAGCTGCAGTGAAACCTGCATGAAAAGTCATGTAGTAACAGCCATCCTCTCTAGTAGTAGGCAGTAAATTTGCAGGATGAGCAAATCCAGAGATGAAAATGCACAGAAAGAGTGTTTTGTGGGTAGCTCTGCATAACAGAATGGAGATGCGGATCAGGAGGAATTAGAAAAAAATTATCCAACAGAAAGGAATTAAAGATTCAGCTAGGATCAGCCCTTGCTAGCATGTTTTATTCTGCCCACGGACAAAAACATGTGCAGCCTTGCCAAATTTTTTAGTCAATTCCACAGCAGTTGTTGTCTGTTTTCTTGCACCCCAGTCCCTGAAGTCAACAGATTTGTGTGAGAGCTCTCCCTTCCTCTTGTCCAGCAATCCATAATGCTATTGGGAAAATCCCTGGAGACCCTGGCCCCAGTGGTTCCGGAACCATAAGGCACAAAGAATACACTAGTTTTAATATCCAGTGATTTTAGTGCTAATCCTGTGACTATTAAGTGTTCAACATGTAATTTCTGAGTATTGAGTGTAAGTCCCCTCTCCTGGCAGAAAAGAGGGTGGGCAGGGACACCAGGAGCTGTGATGGTGATATCCAGCAGCTGCAGCCCTGAGCACATGGTGAGCACCACTTCCAGTTAACTCCCCACCCGTTACACAAGAGAGGCAAGTGTGGCTGGAAGGACTGGTTGCTCTGTAATTGTGTATACAACCAGTTATCTACCATGCTCCACCTTCCACACTTACCCAGACAGCCATGGTGATAGGAGAGACCATCCAGCGGGAGACAGCTGTAAGCATGAAGCAGAAGAAATGTACTGCTGCACCCAGAGCTTTCAGCCTGCAGAAGGAAAATTTTTCAGCCTTGCAGTTCCCCAAAAGGCATGAGAACAGCAGATGATACTGCCTTGTTCTACTCCCCTGGTCAATGCAAGGAAAAGGAAACATCAGCGACATTTCTCCTGAGATAATCTCCCCTGAATTCCAGTTGCCATGCTTCGCTCCCATGCTTGGTAAACATATTTCTTAATAGGAAAGCTGCTACATGGTATGGCAGATGTACCTCAGGAAGGAAAGGTGAGACGCTCTGGCCAAATCCAATAGGTAAATTATCTAAGGAACTCCACTAAGTAGAACCAACTGGGACAGTCTGAAATCTCAAGGAAAAAGAAGAAAATCAAGGGTCTTTCTGGAAATGATTCCATCCTAGAAGGTAGCCAAAGCACTTCAGTGGGCTCAGCTGGAGGCAAAAAAATCCTTCCACTCTTGGATGTGAGGGGTAGACAGTGTTCCCTGCTCCCTGCTCTGTGGTGGCAGGTAGAAGGTAAGCCAGGGAGCAGCTGCAGCAAATGTAGATGAATCTTTGTAGACTAGACTCCCAAGAGAACTGAGCCAGAGTCAAAACATTTTTAGAAGTGTGGGGCATGGGAGAAATTCAGCTTCAATATGTTTTAATTTTACTCAGGGCACTTTCAAGGTCTGCAATACAGGACTTCAACCACCACTCCAGGGGTTTGACACTTTTTCTGACAGTATCTACTCGCTGAATGGACTAGACACTGCTGTCGTGTTTAGCAAAGGTCTGTGGGCCTCCATCCATTTTCAACTGGTTTCTCTTGCAGATCACAGAGGGTTGCCAGTTATGACTCGTCCTCAGAAATATGCTTGGCCCTCATGCAACATGCTTTCCTTGAAAAAGCCTCTTGCAATTGAACCTGATTTAGCAGCCCTTCCTGCAGAGAGACAAGCAGACTTCTCCTGCTATCAAGCGTGGAGCCAACCAGCCCAGGCTACTGCTTGAAGCAGGAGCCTGCATTCAGATTACAGCCAATGATAGCAGCATCTACAGAGTATCATCCAGCATCTTTTAGAAGTGCCAGGGCAAGGCTCAGGGTTGTGATTAGCATATGCTAATGACTGATTATAATATGTAAATGACACACTGGGTCAGAACTGCACGCCCATTCAAACTAATGAACTGTGCACTTTTTTATAAGTGGCACCAGTAATTGGGCGCATCATTTTTCTGTTGCTGCTAGGCAGAGAATAAGGAAGCCATCTGTAACGACAGGCCAATGTTTGCAGCAATCCCGTTGAGAAGTAAAGGCAAGGACTGCTAATTTCCAAGTGTCCAGCAGGGAACCAGTACACATGCCTCCAGTCACCATCGTCACAATCCTTAGTATCTGAGCATGTAATTATATGGTCATATTTTTAGAAGAGATCAGCATTAAAGATAACTGTTGAAAACTCCTGGCCAGAGCAGCATGCAGAGATCTATTTGAGCACCTACTGCCTAAAGTGCAGAACACCTGGGTTTTGAAAATGCAGTTGTATGTGACCTTGCTGTAATGAAGAAAATATTAATATCTCATATGTGGAGTCTGCTCTTCCCTCTCAAAAATAAATTCTCCTGTAAAGTTACACCACTCTCTCTGAAGTATGCAAGAGCACAGTTTAATATCAGAATGGATAGACTGTGAAACTTGCCAAAACTGATTTATTTCAACCCTCACTATTTACTTATTCTATCTATTAATTAAAATTCTTACTCAGAATCTTTATCAAGAATAAATTAGTAAACAGAGTGATTCAAATATGAGTTGTTTTTTTTTTTTCTCAAATCAGATGCATTTTACAAAGGGATATGATTATTCTTTTATCCTAATTTTAGATATGAAAACAAAGAACTGAAACAATTTGTGTTAAATGTCACACGGTAGACAGTCACCAGAGCTTGCAATAGAATGGAAATTGCCTGGGTCTGTATCTCTCCTGCAGATATTGCCCACAATAGCAGTAGACGTATGGTGGAGTGACGTGATTAGACTCCAAAGCTGACAGTGTACAAGGCAGATGTTTATACGCCTCAGGTTCAGGGCAGTATCAATGCAGGATATCCCAGAGGGAAGCCCAAACTGGTAACTCCCCATAGCTTTACACTGTGCCACATGGGCTTGCTTATTCAGCTTTTTAATGGTTCACAAATTCCTGAAGCAGGTTCTGGTTTTGGTGTAGACAAATCTCATCCGTATTAAGGCATCCCATTGATGTCACTTTCAGAATTAGCTCTTCCATGCAGTAATTTTCAGACTCTCCTAGTTTGTTCTCTCTGTTCTTCAAACTACGTATTTATATAAAGTCATTTGTGTCCAATTTTGGCTCTTTTTTATTCTTTCCATGCTGGGGTGGCATTTTGGGGACACAAGCATGCCATAATGCCTTTTCTATTATAACTAATTTAGAAAGCTTATTAAAAACATCTATTAATCCTAATTCATCTGTTCACATAGTCATCCTGACAGTGAAGGTATTTCCCTTCTGGCAATTTTATTAAGTGCGAGGAAGATATCAGCTCCGAGTTTCACTGCTTCTAAGTCATCCTAGAACACAGGATGTGCACATCATCTTCAATAGCCTCATACTTATTTGACTCAGATTGGTTGCTCAGAGTCCCCTTGTGGGTGGAAAGGTCAATAATGAGGCACGAGGGGAAAAAAAGGATTTTTTGACAAAACTGACCCAGTACAGCATTCCCAGATAAACTCCATCAGAGGATATTTAGCAGGCTTTTGGGTAACCAGGAGTGAAAGGAAAGGGCAGCAAATCAACTGTCGTGATTTACTAAGTGAAAAGACAGTCCTGTATCAGTGGGAAAACCCAGCAAATCTGATAGCAATCTGCAGATGGCAGTGTTAAACCCTTTGCATATGGTTTTCACTTTTGATGTCAATAGAAATATCAAAGAGATCAGGTTTGGGACAGAGACTCCCTATTCAATATCTCTGGACACACAGTCTCAGTATAAAATTACATAAAACATCTCATGTTCCCAAAATCTAAATACATAATTTGTGACTGATTATACGTGTTTGCAGCTGGCAGTGAAGGGTGATATATTGTTAATGTTTTTCTTTAAATGTTGGATGAATAGCTATCAAAACTCTACCATCTATATTGGCATTCATATAGCATAGTCTAAAAATACCTCAATCTCTCTTGCTAACTCACTCTCACAACCCTCTAAAACTAGAGATTTTACTATTTTTCACATCATTTGAATTTTTATTACATCTAAATAATAAAATACGTTATTAGGATCAATCTAAATCCACGGTATTTGCAGTTTTAGGATTTTCTCCACAGATTTGGCTCTGCTCTCCAGAATCTAAGCCTTCCCTTTACAGAACTGAACTTTCCCTTGCCTTTCTGGCTGCAAGGGTATCTTGGCAAGATTTAAATGCTGCACCTCTCCAATATATGGCTTAGTGCTGAGCAGAGACTGATTGAATTCAAACTTTCAAGCCACGTCCCATTTATAAAATGAAGTCTAATAAAAAAAAGGTTATTTGGCTGCAGATAGGGTAGTCATGCTAGAAATTATGTTTCAAACTCTTTATAGCATTTGTAGGACTTATTTAAAATAAAATTAATAGAAAATGAATGTGATAGATGCATTATTTTCCAGTTGCAATGAATTTGAATAATATGTAATAATGTATCTAAAAATAATTGCTGCTCTTAATCATAGGTTTTGCTTCAGTGCTATCTGCTTAAATGACCCTAAGTCATAGAGTACTTTTTAGTGTCTCTTCCCATTTCTTAAAAATTGAATTGCTCTCGCTAAATGAGTGGTGGCTGTCCTTATTCCCTCCCCACAGACCACAAAGGATGAGAAAGGAAACATTATCTTGCTTCTATTTCAGAACATTTAGCTAGCTTTAGAGATCTTCTTGACTATCTACCTAGGAAATGCCCTGGTCAGAGAGGCTGCACCTGGCTGGGTGTAAGAACATGTAACTTGGAAATGGTGTCCCAGTCATTCAATTCACCAAGAGCGGCTTGGGAGATGCAAGGAAACACCTCCTCAGGATCAAAATTACCTTGCCAACCTCACCAGCAGGGACCAGAGGAACATAGTCAATTATCCAGTACCACCACAGGGTCATCAGTCCCTGGCCACATGCTCACCGGTCTGTCATTGTTAAGAGAGTGTATCTCTAGTGCAAACAAGATGAAAACTTTTTGCTTCTTGGAGAAAGAAATTTGCTGCCACAGTGTGCCTACCTGAGTGACCCATCTGTGGGCTCTGCCTGTGGCTCTTAATCTGCCTGGGGGTCCCAGCAGCTGGCATGAAGTCAGTGATTGGCAGTGAGTGGAGAACCACTGCAGCCCCAAGGCCTTTGGCACCCAGCCCCACATCTCATCTGAGTCCTGCAGTATCCGGTGCAAGCAGTGACAGCTAGAGAAGACAACATTACCAAGACAAAATTACAACATTTTGGTAAGGTATGGAAGCTGACATTTTGCAGGGTATCCTAAGGACAGAAGGGAGCTACAGGAAAAGCACATCACCCACTCTCTGTTCAGACATCAAATGTATGGAGGCATCCCATCTCACAGATGCAGTTCAGCCAAGGGATATGGAGCCTGATGCCATGACAGGCAGGTGTCACACCGCAAGACAAAGAGGACCAATGCTCCCATGCATTTCTTGATAGCTCACATCTGAGAAGAACCCTGGAGGAAAAAGGCATGATTTCTCCAAGGACAATGCAGTCCTAAAGCATAATAGGACAGTTCAAAGATTCTTAAACTCATGAGATTGGGTACCGGTAGCAATTCAGCCATGCCAGAAGAGAGCCTTCTTCTGACAAACTTACCCTAAGTGTCATAATCCAGGGGGTTTGTGTATCCTTCATGGTCTCTACTGGGAGAAGTAAAGCACGACCTCTTCTCCACAGCCCATCGGGGATCACGAACCTTTCAAAGTCCCAAGTCCCCTGAGAACTTCAGGCAGTTGTCTGTTTACATCCAGGGGCTTTCAAGTTGCCTTACAATCTTTTGAGAAGCTTTGTCTTACAACTCTTACTATGGCATGTGTGAAGCGTAGACCTGGATTTGGGGTTTCCATTTGGGAAGAGAGAGAAGCCAGAGGTTCAATCACCATGCTCCAGAGCTGTGGAGCTTGCCTTGCAAGAAGCTCCACCTGGGACCTCCAGAAAAGCAGTCCCAAAAGATCCACATAAAGCCTGGAGGCCTGGCAGAACCCATTCATCCATAGTGTTGGCTTCATACCAGACTACTACTCTCGGCAGTAAGTGTGCTGTGTATTTAAAAGGTGGGTTTTATTTGTTGAAAGGATTAAACATCTGTAAAATGTTTGACAAACCAAACCTTGATTCAAATAAAGATAAGATGGCAAAAGCACTGCATATATTCAATGCTTGGATGTCAAAAGGCATTTTAGCTCCAAAAATACTCCAAATCCACACCTTGCTGGTTTTCTTTGCAGAAGTTTCCGAGGACTCCTAAGTGCCACTACAAAATGACAAAAAGTGAATTGTTAACCCACAGAGCTCACAAGTCAGAGCATAGGCAATAACAAACAAACAAATAAGCAGACAAAGAATAGAAAGACAACTGGTTAAAGACAGCAGAGTTCCAGAAAACGTTAATTACAGAGGTATCGATGTTCACAGCAGGCTGCCATTTCTGCCAACCCTGTTTCTCAGGATTCATGCCAGAGAAGCGGGGTCAGTTTTGCCCCATATTTATTACTGATTTAGCATGAAATACATATTAAAAGGATTTTGTACCATGGGCTCTGGCTTCACTTAAGTGAGAGATACCAAGCAGCCTTGAGACCTATTAAGTACAAAAAAAATACAGAGGTTTTTACTGGAGATAGAGTGCAAATTATCCATGCTTAGTCTCAAGGAAGCTAAGCTACTATCAGCTGGGTTTTCTGAAGTTACATTCACGGGCCAAAACCTGAAAATTCATCAGAATACCCATATACCAGAGTACTTAGGTGGCTGGTTAAATCAATAAGTCATTTACATTTTTAACATTTACGTAGAATGTTGGAGCACACACATTCTGCAGTAAAAAGAAACTGGGGGAAAATGAACAGAATTCCTGTTTTCTGGGAAAAGCCATAACAGCATCCAGTTCCTTTTTCCCGGTACAGGTTTTGTAGTGTGTACTAATTCCAAGCAAACATGGTTTGGACAGGTTTGATACTGTTCATTTCTTTGTTTTATGGTATGACTCTGGGAAATAGCCAGGTGATAAATACATTGACTAGCCATGGTTTTTGCCATCCATACAAAGTTTACTTCATTTTTCCCTCTTTGCTGGTTAAATCCCACCAGCTTATCCCCACCAATCAAGGCTTATGTGAAGTAGTGATCCAGCCAGCCTCAGGCTATGTAAAGCAGTGTTTTGGCCCTGTCTGACTTTGGTTTTATTGTGTTATCTGTGATATTCTCCAACCAAGAGAGAAATGCAGAGCTATTGAGAAGTGGCACAGGGGCTCGTCCCACCACGGCAGCCTGCTTCCTGAGAAGCTAGCAGTTCTAGTCAAGCTGAAAGTGAAATTTTAATATGGCCTTGGCAGCGCTCCATTGGCATGTCCCCAAATTTACACTAGTGTAACCAAGATCAGTGCCTGTGCCAGCATCTGTATTATATTAAAGATAAATTGGACAAGATGTGTTCGTATCTGAACTAAACTCAGCAAATAGAAAATGAACTTAACAAAATAAAATCAGATGGTCTGACTCATCCTCTTTTGAGAGATCCTGATAAAATATGGCTGTTCCAGAAGCTCTGATGTGATCTTAATAAAAGATGACACCGTGAAAAAAGCAGGGGGGAAGCATGGCAGGCTTGACAGAAAGAAGTTTACACTGTGCCTGGATCCCAGCTCATATAAACGGAAATAGATGAGAAACCTCAGCTTCCTTCATTGACATATGCAGCATAAAATCACTGTATAGGCAGAATACTGTGAGCATGCCCAGTAGGTAGGCACCAGACTATAATTTCTTGTTCAAAATACCAAAATGCACCAGTTTAACTGAAAGAATGAGGACATGATATGAAACAGGCATGAGCCTAAAGTACAAAACAGGAGGGATGACTGGAGCCCACCTCCTTCTACTTCTGAAAAAGCTGCTTAATCATTAGCCTGGGGAGTCATGCTTTCACTTGCCTTTTCTCCTTTTCTCAGTGAATTCAAACCATTTTTCTGCACAGTGGTGCAGCTTCATGAGGAGTGGTAAAGCATTCCCAGAAAAACCTATAGTCTAATGACTAGAAGTGTGTTTGAATTCTTTCCAAAGAGGATAGAAACTGAGTGTGGATTTCCTACCTTCTAAACCCAAGGCTAATGCAAGACAGAAATGGTGATGGTTGCTTTTCAACAAGTTTTTTAAAACACATTGAGGTCTTCAGAGAGTTTTACAAGGAACTTGGTCTGGCTGCACTACGCATGCTCTGAGAGCATCTCCACAGCCCATCAAGAGGCTGTCATGTCCTGTTGTTTGATCATTACTGTGAGGGAAGGGGTTGGGAAGATGATTTGTTTTCATACCTTAATGGACTGAAGGGATAGTAGTTAAGAGGAAGAGAATATGACCATAACAGTAAAGGTAGAATTATTTACTTCAGAACTACAGAAAGTACCTTTGGATGCCAGGTAAAGGAGCAGTCACAGCCCTGTAGCCATATCCCAGTGTCTTATTTAACTGCCTACTTGCCATATCATTTTAACAGCAACATTCCTTCATCTGTCTTATTTTACATACCCGTGTGTCATCTGTAGGGGTTGTGTCCTGACATCTGGGCCCATTCTGATCCTGTAGGGGACAGTCTCCTGCTGCATGCCCTGGCTCCCATGGACATCAAGCCCAGGAGCTGCAGCCAGAGTGAGACCACAGTGTTCTTGAAATCATTCTACTCTATGGATGCTGAGGAAGCAGACAACACAACAGGAGAGGGGTGCACTCTACAGATGGCCACGGGTAAGATCAGATGCAGCCAGAGAATCCAAAGGATCAGTCAAATGGCTTCACATGGAACTTCCTCTCCAACGGTACTTAGAGCCTCGCCAGCAAAGCCAGTGTCCTTTAGGGCTTGAATCCAGGACACAGAGTGTAGGAGTGTTCCCAAGTGAACTCTGGCAGTTCTTGATCAGTAAAGTCAAGGAAAGAGAGATGATAACGCAGCAAGGCATGAGAAGACCTTTGTAATGGGGTCATTAAGATCAACCTGAGAATACACTCACAAATATCATGAAAACATCGTGGACGCTAAGTGCTATCTAAAAAATGCACTCCTGTCTAAGTGCTAGTATTAGACAAGGTACATTCTTGTCAAATACTGTTTGGTCCAGTAATTGAAAAGGATCATTAAACATTTACTGAAAGTCAAACTGGAAACACATGGATGAATGGAGCTGTACTTGAATACCCCATAGCTGTCACTGATATCACAGATTAAGTGGCAGCATGTTACAGCTTTCCAGGAGAGGAGAGACAGTCCTCACACACACACACATACATGCAGCTAAGGAAGGTGACATTGAAAGGGGACACTTTTGCATATGTGATTATCCTCTGTGCTCCTGTCTTAGACCACTGGATGTCAAGTTGTAGCAAAACATCGATATTTGCACTTGCACTCCATTCATACAGACACACCTACAGCTTTATTTCACATGAATATTTGATATAACAACAGATTTGATATCAAGTAGGCAGAGTTTGAATTATTTAATTGTTTTTCTAGAGTATTTTATTTTTATTACTTAATGAATGCTGACTTTGTGATTGGATCTGGACAACCATGAAGTGAGCCTTAACTCCAATGTGCTCATGAGCTGACCTAATGAAGTCAAATAATCCTAGAATGGTTTGCGCTGGAAGGGACCTTGAAGACCACCTAGCTCCAACTCCCCTGTCCTGGGCAGGGACATCTTTCACTAGACCATGCTGCTCAAAGTTCTGTCCAACCTGGCCTTGGTTGGCCTTCATGGCTTTGAGGAATTCTAGCTTCCATTAAATTCTGATGCATGATGCTGTCTCAATGCAATCTTCAAGATTAACCAGACTGGCACCAAACCTACAGCTGAACACTGAGGTGGTCTCCTGGTAAAACAGACCATGGATCAGTGTCAAACCCAGGGTCAGGATTTCTGCAAACTCCCATCTCTCTTCTCCCCTCCTCTTATCCACCCCTTAGCTGTAGCAGACAGAACATTTCTCAAGATTTGATGTGGCATATTTAAGATGTGAAAACAACAGAGGAAAAATTAAAATGTTTGTGATCCATTATGCAGAAGGCACATATTCTGCATGAAATATTATTTACTTGAGTTTTCTATTCTAAAACTTGATTTTGTATTCAAGATTTAAGGTCTCCATGGAGGTGGAAAAACACTTTGAGACTCTGAGGCTTTGAAATGCCGGATTGCCTTGTATAAGATAAAATCGATATTTGGAAAAAAAAGCAAAGTGGAAATTAATGTTCTTGTAATAGGTGAGTAGCTTTTACACAATTATTTCATGGTGATAGACTTGGTTTTGATGTAGCTTAATTAGCAGAATATAAATTATATATGTTTTTTTAAAGATGTGCATATGTATATTACAAGATTTTTTTTATTTCATTGTGGAGCAAACCATTTGATGTGGCTCTGCAAAAAGCTCTAATACACATCAAAAAGCAATCAACAAACTCTTTGAGTACATCAAGCAGGATAATTTAGATGGTTTTTAATCAGGATTATGAAAATATAATTAGGTGGTTTCATGTTGGTTGGTGAGTGCGTAGGGAAAAGTGATTCTCCAAACAGAAAAA
The DNA here is from genome assembly GCA_013390105.1 of Tichodroma muraria. Classification (NCBI taxonomy): domain Eukaryota; kingdom Metazoa; phylum Chordata; class Aves; order Passeriformes; family Sittidae; genus Tichodroma; species Tichodroma muraria. The sequence goes on along the minus strand of WAAG01002873.1, from coordinate 14,945 downwards.
TATGGATAACATTACCCAGGAGCCATGAAACAACCACACACACATGCATACACAAACCAAACAGAAAAGACTTCTGGCCTGCTTCTCTAGTAGACCAGCAGGTAACATGTTTAAATAGAATGTCATTTCCTCTAGGATGTCAAGAAGATTCTTATTTAACAGACAGATTACACAGAAGGAGCTTTGGAAAAATGCCCCTTTTTAATGTGCTTGAAATCATTAGTCTGCAGTTTAATAAAATAAAATCCTCTTTTCAGAATTTAGTCAATGAGCAGAAGATGCGCTTTGGGTCTAATCAAACTAGAGTTTTACTGAAGGAAACAAGAGAGTGCTTTAACTATGTCTGGGCCTCTACTACCAGAGCAAATGCCACATCTGTTTGCAGGGTATTCAGGTGAAGCCTTCTCTCTTCAACCATTGTAAATGCCTGCCATTGCTTAATTCTAAGGAATGCTGACTAAAGACTCCTTTCTTAAGAGCTGCCACATCTAAACAACCTTATCTTTGCAGGTTGTCTTTTCACGTTCTTATTGCTCAAAACTTCCCTGTGCTTTCAGTTCTTTTTGATGTGCTGATCCTGATGTCTGTTTCCCAAAACCTAACTTTTCTCTACAGCATTTGATTAATCCTGAACACTGTGTGCCATGATGCTTCACCCACTTACATGAAAGTATCTTAAATATTTGAAGTGTTATTCTTGAGTCCTTTACTTTTATGTGCTAACATTACATTTCTGGTTGTCTGTGAGCACTGAGCAGATGTTCTTCACCATTCAAAGATCCATCTCCTGGCTAGATGTAGATAATCCATAACCCCACAGTACCCTCAGAACATGCCTCTGTACATAATCCTCACACCAATACTCCCTGTGTCACGATCTTCCCTCATCTGACTGGTTCTGGCAAAACAAGGTTACCACTGTCAGCTTGCCAATACATTAAAGAATTAGAGAGACATATTTTTTACTTTTTCCTGTAGTGAAAACTGTTTAATTTGTCCTTCTCTTCTTTGCCTCTCCTCACTGGGTCCTATTTCTTGCGCCACCGAGAGAGTGATTATCCCTGTAGTGATGGCTAGAGATATCTCAATAATCTCCTATCATCTCATGTGGATCCCTAACAAATACCCTCTTCATTTCACACCAAAGTCTAGATCTGTTTTTAGTGACTTAAGAGGAAATGCATTTCATACTGTTATAGTGATTAAAAAAATTACTCTCAACTTTTAAGCACTCAACTTTTTCTTTTTTTTTAATTTAGATACATAGTTTTGATAGGAATCCTATAGAATCATATATTGGGGGAAAATAGCAAGTTTGTAGATGTCTGAAAATGGTTTGGGTTTTTTTGTCAGCTAAACATGCATTAGCAGTGTGCCCTTAGGCTTTTATGAAAAGAAAATACCACCTTCAAGTCAGTCAGTCTAAAGTCAAAAGTAAAGTACTTATGTGCTGAAATAGCAATCACAAATCACAGCGTAGGTGGAAGTCACTTAGTTTGGTTTTTTAAGACTAAACAAAACAGCAATTAAGTGCCCTTTAATTTAATGGTAAAAGAAACTATAGAAGTCACATCCCAGAGCATGGCTCATCTTCACAATACAAGAGCAAAAAGGACAGGAGCAGAGAACAGATCCAGCAGTTCTCCTGGGTAAAGTTGTGAGTGAAACAGCTGGGAGGGTTGCATGTTGTAGGTGGACGTGTGAGGGAATGAAAAATAATGAGAAGAGAGTGACATTGAAGACATTGGGAAGAGAGAAGACATTGGGAAAGATACCTGCAGGAATGGAATGGTGCACTGTCAGAGGGTGAAACAAAAATACAGGTCTTCTTGGCTGAGTGTTCCCTAAAAGGATTCTGAGAGTTCCCTAAAACACTCAAAACCACTTACAAAACATGTAACTTTACACTTCCAAACATGGAACTACTTTGCTCGCTCCTTACTTGCTGTAATAGCTCTTTGCTGTAATAACAACCTCTGGAAATAGACAGGGCCTTTCCCAAAGAAATCCTAGGTTCCTGTCATCCTTTTCCATTCCTAATGCAACAAAGACAGCAAGGCCCAGATTTTGGATAGCTGCTTGCACCATGGGGACAAAATACTAGCTGGCTCAAAGCCTGTGCTGCACAGATTAGATCTTCTTATCAAGAGTTAGAGAGATGAAGAACTACTGCTCTCTGCCTGGGAGGATGGGGTCCATGCCTTCCCATGTGCTGTTGCATGCAGCATTGCTTTCTTCCCTTTGGAAGACTGCTAAAAACTCTGGCCTGATCTGTTACTGCTGAAGTGAATGGGAGTTTTGCCATTGACTTCAAGGAGACAAGAAGCGAATCGGGCCCTCTGCTTGCAAATCCAGTCTTTATAGTCCTTTCCAGATACTAAATAAAACTGTGCTTGGAAGTAATTTGAATGCCAGCAAGCTGGGCCAGTTTGCCACAGATTTCAAAGATGCCCAACAACGTGATGTTTATTAGGATACAAATAAAGTGTCTTCTTCACAGTGCAACGTGCAATTTCCTTCTCAGTAAAAATATAAATGTGCCTTATGTGCAAACAATTTTAGCATTTCTGTTTTTATGCCATCTTACTGACAAGAAACTCCCAGCTGTTATAATTTGTCTCATCCTTCTCTCTCTTGTAGAACCAGCCTTTGTTCCTTTTTGCAGTGCCAGGGACTTGCTGAGCTCCACCTGATGTGATTTGTCCAGGCATTAATAATGCATCTTCAAGATGCAAGACGCGTGAATTCCTTTAGTAACAGATCCACCGGCAGACTGCCGCACCGTATTGTGCCGTTTTCCCGAGATGGGGGAGGCAAGAGGGTCACGCAGGCATCATGCACCCGCACAGGTCATCCGGCTTGGGAGCGAGGGGTCCTGTTATTACGAGGGGGTCACTACATCCTCAAGACGAGGTCAGGCTGAGGATAATGAACATTACAGGCGACGTTCCTCCAGCAGGCAAGTCCTTACCCGCCATCTAAGGAATCCCCGTGGGACGGACGACCTGAGGTGTCCACACTGACAGTGACTTTAGGAGAGCTGGCAAGCAGGGGGCGAGTGCTGTCCCTAAACACCACCAAACCAAATCAGCTTTGCCTCCGAGCGCTCCTCTTAGCCTCCCCTCCCGTCAGGACAGCACGGGTCGGGAGCTCGGCACCCGGAGGAGGCGCTTTGTGGATGGTGTGTGCTGCGGAGGGGAGGCTCGCCCCGGGCAGACACCGCACACGCCTGGTCCTCACCCACTACCGGGGACCACGGAGGGATTTGACGGCCACCTTCCGCACCAGACCACCTCAGTGCCGCTTTCCCCGTGCGCGAATATGTGTGTGTGTGTGTATATACACACCTATATCTATATCTGTATCTATATATCTCGTTTAATCGATACGATCGCTCGCAGAATCGCGCTCCCGCACCGCGACTCGGCTCTGCCGGCGTAGCCATGGCAACGGCTCCGGCTCCCGGCGTGGGGCCGCCCCGCGGCCGCGGCCCAGGC
>WAAG01002873.1:0-11366 GCA_013390105.1 Tichodroma muraria | reverse complement strand
CTCCGGCCCCACCAGCAAGCCCCGGCCCAGCCCCGGCCCAGCTCCGGCACTGCCCCGTCCCCGGCAGCACTGCCCCGGCACTGCCGCGGTCCCACCGGCACAGCCCGAGCCCCATCGCCCCGTCCATCGTCCATGTTGTCCCATCGTCTGTGCAGGTGCTCTTAATGTCTCCGCGTGTTTGTGTCCCCCGGGACTCGGAGGTGTTGCTGTCAGTGACCCCCACGGTCACAGACCGCAGGCCCAGCCCTGTGTTCTGCGGCTGCGTCTGTATGTACCCACGTATAGATACATTCTCTGCACCGACGGGCCTGGGGGTCCTGCTAGACAACGAGCTGTCCGTGAACCAGCTGCCCAAGACCAATGGTATATGGGATGTATTAGGAAGAGCATTGCCAGCAAATTAAAGGAGATGATCCTGCCCCTCTACTCAGCCCTGATGAGGCCACGTCTGGAATGCTGGAATGCTGTGCTCGGTTCTGTGATCCCCAGTACAAAGAGACATGGAGCTCCTGGAGTTCAACAGAGGGCAACAAGGGTGACTGGGGGAACTGCAGTATCTCTCTTACAAGGAGAGGCTGGGGCAACTGGGCCTGTTCAGCCTCAAAAAGAGACAAGTCAGAGGGAATCTCATCAATATGTATAAATATCTAAAGGGAGGGTGTCAAGAAGATGTAGCCACGCTCTTCTCAGTGGTGGCAAGCAATAGGATACAAGGCAAGGGGCAGAAACTGATGAACAGGGATTTCCACATGAATATGAGGAAGAACTTCTTTACTGTGCTAGTGACCACGTACTGGAACAGATTGCCAAGAGAGATTGTGGAGTCTCACTGGAGATACTCAAGAGTCATCTGGATGCAACTCTGTGCCGTGTGCTCTAGGATGACCCTGTTTGATTAGGAAGGTTGGACCAGATGACCCATTGCAGTCCTTTCCAGCCTGACCCATTCGGGGATTCTGTGATACACACATACAAACAACCCGCTTCCACGGCAATGTTTCTGGTAATGTTTTCAAGCTTCCAGTGCATGGCAATGGTCAGACATCATTGAGGTCCTTGAGAGAGAGGAGATCCTTCCCCGAAGTCAGCAAGGGAACCATGAAGCAGCTCAGTATGAATGCAGTCCACACTGACAGCCAGTCTGCTCTGCAATTTAAAAGCATTGCACAAAATTTGCCATCAAAAGCCACCAAAGCTGGTGCAGGCAAGCTTGGCACAGGTGTTTTGGTGTGGGCTGCAGTCAGCAGTCACCTTGGGTTGATGGATGTCGGTCATGTCCCCTCCACACACAAGCACCGTCAAGTCTGGTGGGCTGTACTTGGTGTGACACTTTCCTCTGTTCGATGGGCTTTTGAACATTTCAGGAAAAGATGCACAGCTTCATTTCATGTTGCCAGAATCACAGAATGGGTCAGGTTGGAAGGTATTACAGTGGGTCACCTGGTCCAACCTCCCTGTTCAAGCAGGGTCATCCTAAGAGCATATTGCACAGGCTATGTCCAGATGGGTTTTCAGTGAGGGAGACACTACAATCTCTCTGGGCAACCTGTTCCAATGCACAATCATTTACACAGTAAAGAACTTCTTCCTCATGTTCAGGTAGAGCTTCCTGGGCATCAATTTCTGTCTGTTGCCTCTTGTCCTATTGATTGGCACCACCACTGCCTCCACCCTTTTAACACCAACCCTTTGCATCCTTACCCATATTAATGTGGTCCCCCTCTCAGTTGTCTCTTTTTGAGGCTGAACAGGCAATTTTTCTTTTTACATTTCTAAAATCACATTGCCATATTGTGTTTCTTTTTAAATAAAGGCCTTCCTCCAGACTGTCAGTTGGGAAGAATATAAAAATTTATCAAGGTGTCTCTGAGACCAGTTTGGTGCCAACAGGTAGGGGAATAATGGGAAAGACGGAAAGGAGGACAGTCTCTCTGAGGATCAGTTTTAAGAAACCAAGGAAGACAAAAATGAACCAAAACCCTTCACTCCTTTAATTGTACAATAGTTTTTTTCATTTTATCCACAATGAACTTTATGGGATTCTTTTTGATTTGAGTCAGAATATTTCTGCTGCTTTCCCTAGGAGTTCGACAAGGTTTTTGCATACACATAGTAGGAGAAATGCTTGTACATAAATTTGTATTAAAAAAGGCAGTGAAACAAATACTCCTGTGAATTTTGTTTCCAAAAAGCTTCCAAACTGTCTGCAGAAGTCATCTTGAAATCATTTTATATTTTTGAAGACTATGCACCTCGAGACCAGAAACAATAGACTGGGATTCTACAGATCCTTCATGTACAAAGTGAATTACAATTCACAAAAACTCTGATACACCATCCATAGGCTAAAATATGTTCAGATTAACAAGTCACAGAAGAATTTATACAGCGGATAAAATTAATAGAAATTAAAATGTGGTCGTTGATCAACCACAATTAGGAAACAGAGCTAAATTCAACAAATCAGCTGTTTGCAACTAATAGTTTTCCTGGGTCTCATGATAGATGTGGGTAAATGTTGACTTACTAATTATGACAACAGAACTGAAGAGAGAGCTGAGAAATCAAAATTAACTAGTGCCTTTCCTGAATTAGTGTCAGAATCTGTTGACACATGTCTGGAGCATTGCCGTGAAATGTCCTGAGTTCACAGGCTGGGTTTTTTGCAATATGTGGTTCATAAAAGTCTGCAAAATCTTCACTTTTTCTCTTTATATAATGAAAGAAAAAGGCATAATTTTTTAATATTAAAATTTGACTGACTTCTAGGCAACTGGAAAAGGATTTCATGCTGCAAGATATCAAGCAGTCCTTCTAGCTCCATCATTTACTGCATTTTGAAGAGAAGAAATGTACCAGGCTCCTGTGAGTGGTGAGCTGGCCTCGCAGATCCTCCAACATATGAAAGGAAAGGAAGCTTCCCGCCGGGAGAGGCAAGGAAACAGCCAAAATATTACCTGACAGATCTGGGCTTCCATCAGGCTGGGTTCAGACTCAGAAAGTATCAGAGGCAATATTAAGCTCCCTACCCTCAGCTTCCAGCTTAGTTTTAAGGGGATTTCTACATATGCCAAGGAATGTTTCATCACTCTGCACCACACTGGATCCACTGCAAGAATTTTGTGTAAGGAAATCTAGTTATTGTAAGTGCAAAACACAATTTGAATATCCCCTCTGTTCCACATGATTTTCTTCTTGTTGCTTCAGGAGACTGTAAAGGATACTACAGTTTTCCTCATTAATTCTGGCAATATTTTATTTGAAAAACTTTCTTAAAAGAATCCTTTAAAACTGAGTGAAATGATGGAAAATGCCTTGTGATGTTGCTGTGTCACATACATGAGTATTCTGACTTCCTATAGTGTCAAGACTGGAGATTTTGAGATAGTTTCTTGTCATATACTCAGATCTTTAAAATTTTGCATGAACTGCTATTCCAAGAACAATCCAATATGGATAAAGCTGAGAATTTTACTGTGATGGGTTTTTAAAAAGATGTATTTTGACTTCAGTTTTCATTAAACTTCAATAGCCCTAATTTACTGGCACTTCAATTAAGCTGAATGGTTTGTTATTCATTACGCTTTCTTCTCAAAAACATTTTGCATAACAACAATTCAGTGAAGTTCTTGCTTTGTGAATCCTTCTGGCTTCAATGATTTCTGATTTTCACATGTTTTAGAGCAGGGCGAAAATGTTTAACATTTCTTCTGAATGTTGGTTTTATACGTAGAAATTGGACCTCCAAGTTACACATGGCAGACAGGACTACCACAATTTACATCATTGGAGACACGGGACCAGCCTAAGTGTGTCCTTTCTGGTCCACACAGGGTGCTTCATAGAATTGTAGAAATTATCTGTTTCCTATGATTTTCTGCGATCCTTGTCATCACTATCAGATGTTCATTGATACCCGCCAATTGTTTCTCAGACAAATGTCATGCTAAATAACCCCCTTCCTCTCTTACTTAGAGGTTTCATTAGAAGTCCACAACTAGCAACACCATTTGCAAAATCTGTTTCTCAGGAGTGGTGAACTCAAGGTGAAGCAGCAAAGGGACTTCACAGAGCACTAGATGGGGACAGCCTCACAGGGGCCCCTCCAAAAACACAGCACAGCACTGACCTTGGCCAGCAGCTCACTGACCAGGGAGCACAGAGTATTAGTGGGCAAAGAGAACAGGTCTTATGGGAGCAGCTGAGGGAGCTGGGGTTGTTTAGCCTGTAAAAGAGGAGGCATAGAGAAGACCTTGTCCTTCTCTACAACAACATGAGAGGAGGTGGTAGCAAGGTAGGTATCTGTCTCTTCTCCAGAGAAGTAGCGGATAGAACAAGAAGAAATGGCCTCAAGTTGTGCCAGGGGAAGTTTAGATTGGATATTTGGAAAAAAAAGCTGTCAAGCATTGGAACATGCAGGAACATGCAGGCTGCGCAGGGAAGTGGCTGAGTCACTATCTCTGAGGTGTCTGTTTATAAGAAGAGTAGCTGTAACACTTAAAATCATAATATGGTGGAGTTGGCAGTGCTGGGTTAATAGTCGGACTCAACCTTAGAGGTCTTTCCCAGCCTGAAACATTCTATGATTTCAAGACTTCTGTGCGCTGTATATTCTCCCTTCCCTTGCACACCTCTTGAAGAGTTGGACATAGCTGTTGTTCAGGCATAACCCCATGAATGCCTAGACATGAGAAGGCACAACACCTCGCCTCTGGATGTTGTGCTATTGACAGTCCCGGGAATGACCAGGAGGGTAAGCACTGCTAAACTCAAACACATCAGCAGCTGGGAAGAACTGATTACAGCTGCCTGCACCAGGTCCCGGCGGTCGCAGAACTGATGCATTCAGGCAAGGTGATAGAGGTCACTGTTGCTGGGGTAGCAAGGGAAAGATAAGAAAGTGAGAAAAGAAGAGCATCTCTGCCTTGCTGCCCAGGCCCGTCGGGCAGATAAACCACACGCATGCATGCAGCCAAGAGAGCCTGGCTGGCCCCAGTGGAGGTGGTCCCCTGACATCCCCGAGGCAGCACAGGCCATGGCAGAGGATCCAACCATTGAGGAAGCAGCTGGCCTTAGCAGGCAAAAAAAACCCCAACAAAACAAAACAGAACAGAGCCAGAGGCAACAGCAGTGGAAGAGGCAGGGGGCAGCTGGTCTAAGAGCTGTTTATTCAGAGACACTACCGCTGCGCCTTACAACCCACCACAAATACAATCCATTTTAGTAGGTATATGGTTTTTATAGCAAAAAGTTATGAAGCTTTAATGTTTCCTTAACTGCTCTCATCTATAAATATTAGTAGGCAGACTGTCCTTTGTATATACGCAATTTCATAACAATAGAGTGTGTCCCAGCTTTGCAAAGCCCTAAGACATCTATTTACCTAGGGTGAGTAATTTCTTACGAGAGACAAGAGTATTCAGACTTACTTTCTCAACATTTACGGATAAACGGAGATTTGGGGGCTCGCTGTGGTGAGTGTTCAAGATTTCAAGAAACTCACAACATTTTAACATTCTAATGATCTCCTGAAGGTTACCTGTTATGGCTTTTTTTGTTGTTTATTCATTTGGGGTGTACATCATTATGTAGCCTGGTATGATATCATTTTCCTTGCATCAAAGAATATCAAACCAGAGTATGTACAAAGAAGGTAATGGTAACTGTTTCTGCTAACTATTTAGTGCTTTAACCAAATTCTGCTGTATACTGTGCAAGGATTTTAATCACTGCACTATTAGGTGAAAGGACAGTAGAGGTAATTCCTCCTTTTCTCCCCTTCCCTCTAATCTTCATCACAGGTAGCAGCAGCAGCATTCCATTTGGAGGCTGAGAAAACTTTTTATTTGTGGATCTCAGAAAAGATTAGACTGACACAGAAGCTGAACATTGACAAGGTTGTTAAAGGTGTTCAGAGAACATGAACTCTAGAAATCCAGTATAAGGTGGATCTTTAGCTCTTCCAGATATATTCAGGAGTTTTAGGGTCACAAGTCCAAACTTGGGCACCTGCAGGTAGACTAAGAGCAGTATTTGGTACCTGACCTTTTTTTTTGCACCTAACCCCAAAGTACATTTCAAAGGATACAGGATACAACTCCACGGCTTTGACCATGACCCCGATTTAGTAACTTCTTGCACACTGGAAAGCATTTGTTTTTAGGCCAAAATTCATCATCTCTGCAATTATGGTGGTTTCACTGCCATGCTTTGAACTGGTTTGCTAGAATTAAGTCTCCACTTCAGAGAAAAAAAAAAGTTTTAACTGGTTTTGCTGCCAAAGCCAATTTGAATCCTTGGTCCCTTCAACTGTTAAGTTGCTTGTGAAAAATATTATTCGTTGTCCCTGAACTGATGTGGTGAGTGTGCCAACAGCCTTTTCAGAAGCCTCACCATCCTGCTGTCTCTAGGCTCAGATCAGCAAGGCAGTGAAGCACATGCTTCCCTTCAGGTATGTACTTAGTCCCCTTAACTTGCTGCTTTCACAGCAGGTTGGAAAAGCAAAGCACATACTTGAAGGTAGGCATACACTACACTTACCTTTCCCCTTCCTTATTACAGCACTCAGAACCAGTGAAGAACCCTAACTGTAGCCAAGTTCCTGTTTCTACTAATTCTGAAAACAAGCACAAATGTTTACTTAAAGTATTAATATGCTTACCATATCTTATCTTTGACATAATTGCTTTAATTAAAGGAATTTATAAAAACTAATGTTACGCCTACATGCCCTAGCAGTAATGTGTGAGAATAAAGGAATTTAGAGTGGCTGATTTATTAATCTTAAAATATCTACTTGGAGTGAAACAGGTAAAATTGTAAATTGGAGTGAAATACATGTGAATATTGGGATTTATAATTTAGCCTTGGGTGAGTTGTGTTTATACATATATAGGTTTACACTATCTGATTAGATTTGAACATATTTTTTCATGTTTCTAATCTATAAAATAGAAAAAAATAAATATAAAGCATATAATTTTACTGCTTCTGATAGAAGTTTTTTAGATTGTATTGACCTTTGATGCAGACAAATATTACAAGGCAAAATTACCAAGATCTTTAATTCTCTATGTACACCAATATTAATACTGTATACTTCATATACTTGTATAACTGAGCCCAGTCTACTACCCTGTCCCTACACACATCACATGTGTCTTTCTCCAATGTCTTTCCTTCTCTGCTCCCTGGAAAACTTCCTTCAATCTGTCTCCAGTGCCTTGCAGACAGGTCAAGTCTTCATTGACCTCTTCATAGCCATCTCTGCCCTCCTTAACCTGAAAAAATTCAGATATCATTCCCCTAATTTTTTCTGTAAATCTGTTTTTCCTTTCGCTTCTCTGTCTCCTTCTACCTGTTCTTCTGCCTCTATAATTTCTTTTTTGTATGTTCCAGTGCTTTGCAATCACCACTGGCCATGTTATCCAACACTACCTCACTGGTTACTTTTACTTCCTGTCAGCATCCTTCAGTCATCTCCTAGTTAAGTATATTGCAAACAGATGGAATGAACCATCTTTGTCCTCCACATTAATACAACACTCAGTACTGGTCTGAATTCTAAGAAGTACATGTTAATGTCTGGCTCCTGTGACATAGGAACTACCTGAAGCTAAGGGTATATTTTACTTGCTAATTTGTTTAAACAATTGTTAAAGGAATGGCAATGTATTGTTTACACGTATTTGTTTCATGGCTTCTTTATGACACTGCCCTATCTAATGTGATTATGCAGCAAAATAAACAATGTCAAATCATGACTTCTTTGTAGGGAAGTCTAGTCTCTTAGACTACAAGTCTGGCATACTAGCCAAAAGCATACATAATTTAAAAGGCACTTTGAATACTGCCAGAAAAATTGTGTGAAATATTGGTGAGCTTGAAGGGAAGAAATTACACTGAGGTTAAGTTGCATGAGAAGATCTTTTTCCCAACTGCAATGCTATTAGAAAATAAATTACGTTTTTTTTATGTGCATATATTCACATCAGTGATGTGGTACAGCTCACAGACTAGAAAAGACCCCATATCAAGAATGTATTTTTTTGTGTCCCCACCTGTTTGGAAAAGCACACAATTGATCAGTGCAAGTATAGTTATTACTCTGAGTAGGAATGCTAAAATGTTCAAGGTTAGTTAAGCTCACTGTACAGTTCATCTTATTTTGATACAGATGTTCTCACCCAACCACCTTTACTCCTTACCAGCATGCTCAGCTAGATGAAGAACTACTAAACCAACAGAACTGCATAAGACACAAAGAGGAATGCAACTTTGCTTCAACCTTGAGTCAGCCTAGATGTAATAACCGCACACAGAAATTTAATTTGACAATTGCAGATTTTGAGTTTAGAGAACATTTTGCTGTTGCTTATCTCTGCCCTTGCCTGTGAGTTCTGAACTGGGGTTCATAAGGTCATTAATTCTAATAGCAATGGGAAAGCAGGAGAAAGAGACACATCATGGCATGAAACAAAAATCTGAAAAGCAAGAGTGGTTTAATGTTTAAATCCAATCTCCTTTCTATTATGTTAGAGAATCTGAGATGTGCTTTTTTAATCTTTTCTTCTAGGATTTTTTTTTCCACAGAAAAACTTCCCCATAAATTCACAAAGCGTTCTGGCACTTGGTATGGTTTTACACCCTGAGAATTTATTATTCATGAAATAGGTCTTTTGAAGTACAATTTCTAAGTACTGATGTTTTATCTTTAAGCAGTGAACATGAGCAGAGGCTTAAAGACCTGCTGACAATCACTCAGGAATAGCTCAACTGCTCATGTCTAGGCGAGGTCTTCCCCACACAGGGAACCTTTTGTAAATATTAGTTACTAGAATCACAACACTAATACATGTAGTTAATAATTATCACTATGTGCCAAAACTGCACAGTTTGCTCCCTGATTACAATATTAAATTGCTATTGAGCTGTGGTATTTGCTTCAGGCAATACTACTGAGAAGCCTCCAAAGACTTTGGTTGGCCTCCCTGTACAAGCTTGGGAAATGCATGCCTGCACAGAAAGCAGAGGCAGTGCTGGGGTTTGCCAGAAAACAAACAAACCTCAGACAATAGAAGGAAAGTTTTATCAGAGCTGAAGTGTCCTTTCGCTTGGGAACTGTCATCTCATGAAAGTAAAATTCACACACACTCTTGATTAAGGCTTTTGTGGCAGACCATTACCAAGAGCGAGGTGATTCAAGCTGTGTGTGGAGCATCCTGCACTGCCAGCTCTGAAAGCTTTGTTTTAGTTGCTTTTGATGGCATCTAAAAAGCTGCTAATCTGCTTCAGAAAAGTCCAGAGGTTCCACCTGACAGGTTTGTGTTCATCTATCAATGGGTGTTTTCTGCTGATACTTTTGTCAGTTGTCCTGCAGATGAAGTAGTTTGGGATGGCCATTGGGAAGCACCATTGCTGGTACCATTGTTCATCTTGGTCATGTATTCAAAATCATGATGGGACTAAACACAAACCCTAATCTTCAGCTTCCAGTCTTGATTCTTTACCTTTCTAAATCCATGAATCAAACTGCCCAATTTGCAGAGTCTCCATTTGAATATAAAATTCAAAAATGTTTCAATCTATCTCCTTAGATTTAGTGCATTTGGACTGGTATCAACATTCATACAAGCTTAGGAAAGGGTCTAAAAGGTACAGTGATGTCTGAGCCGAGATCAGGTCATAGATTAAGGTTTCTGCTCAAGAACAAGAGTTGGAAAATGCCTCTGCAGTGTTGTCTAACTAGAGCTCAGTAATCTGCTATGTAAATGTAGCCCTTATTTGGTGGGAAAAGAAGGTGTGACAATCTTATCAGAACCAAAGTTTCAGACTCAGGATTTCAGACTCAGGAATGCATTCAATGCTTAGTGAAGTTCTGAAGACAGTGGATCCAGAAGGATTGCAGTTTATTAGGGTGTCAGTAGGAGTAGCCCAGGAATGTGATTTGCAGGTAGAGATTCCAATCCTTGCACTTAGAAAAGGCTGTTGAAAGAGAGAATGCAGGCTTTTGACTCCTTCTATAAAGCAAAGCCAGGTGTTCGCACTTGGAAAGTGCAGGTGCAAGTTTATGTACTTGAGTTTATCAGGCCCAAGTTGAAACCATATCCCTTATGAGATCATAGGCTATTGTCCAGCTTCTGCATTATTAAGACATGCTATTCATGTAGGTTCTGTGACTTAGTCTTGAAATCACTGTGCTGGGTTTTCTAACTCATTTTTTGGTGAGTTTTATGGTTTCTTCTACTAATCTATGTGAGTTACATGGAGCAAGAATTCTAGGCTCCTTCAGAAAACGTATGTTAAATCGAAATAGAAGTAATATAATAACCTGTAGAAGGAGAAACAAAGATAAAGGGACACATGTTTGCTGGGTGCTTGCCTGAAACCAGGCATCAGTACCTCAGCTGAATTCAGTATTTCATTTCAGCATTTGAAACTTACCTCTGATGTTTCCTCAGAGAAGATCCTAGCACTACTTGTCCTTTTTATTCATGCACTTGCTGAATTGCAGAATGTATGTTTCAGGTCTCAGATGTCAGCCTTATACCATGGGCCTCTTGTCCAGAATGCAATGTCATTCTTAAATTAAATCACAAAGGTGTTAAAAAGAAAAGGAAAATTTTGTCTCTAGACTGTTTTCAGGGTTCTTCTGAAACCCAAACATAAAACCAAATTGAAAGAAACTATTGTGCCATTAAATCTATCCTGCTATGAGCTTCTACTTGTTCCCTAGTACCTATTTTATGGGGCATTGTAGTACCCTATTTTAAATGTTCGAAGCAAAAATTGTATCTATGTGTTCTTTTGGTTCACGCCCCAAACTCAGAATAAGGTAGATACTGTCTTTTTCTTCTGATTATTTCCTTCCAAGAACAGCTGAGATATTTTATAGCCTGTCAACAACCCCTCTTCAAGAATAACCTGAGAAAGCAGGTAGCCTATTACACAAGTAACAAGGGTCTGCTCTCTTTCTTCCAGTTTCTTCTACGACAGCTAACACAGAAAAAGATCAAGGATTGTCGCAAAAAAACAAAAAGCAGAGAACTACCTGGTGTTATCTGTTACTCTGGCAAGTACAATTAATTATTTATGCTTTACCATGGGTAAAGCAACAGACAGGTCAGGTTCCTGAATCTGCTGTCTGTGGGTGTTTTGTTGATGTATGTCAGCATCATTCTTGGTCAAATATTATGGCCCCAACCTGCTGCCGACTGTACCTGTCTTTCATTTGTGAATTTCCACCAAAGAAGAGGCATAGACCTGGCAGGAAAACAGCTTCTCAAATAGCATATATGTGTTGTGTTGATTTTGCATTGTACAATAATTTTAATCTGATCTTCCAGCCTTGATTCTGGACAAAAATT
>WAAG01002871.1:93864-104428 GCA_013390105.1 Tichodroma muraria | reverse complement strand
CTTGTCTTTGCTTCTATCAGTTACGATTTCCTCGATCTGGTCTACTAATACACATTTTCATGAACTAACATTTCTGCTCATTTGCTATCCACAGAGCTCTGAGCAGAAGTTACCTTCTTCTCAGTAGTGTACACCTTGCAAGGTTACGTGTCAGTCCTGGATGTAATCTCTGAAGCCCTTCATGGTCAGTTACACTTGACAGCATTTTGCTGGAGTATGATACTCAACTGAGCATAGTTAAGTTTTCTTCCCATTATATCTCCCATGTCTTTATGCAATACCTAGCTGTTGGGCCAGTTCAGAAGCCCCAGAACAGAGTAACAGGGCATAAAAGATATTAAAGAGGTGACAGCAGTGGCAGCTTGCAGCTGCTGTTCTGTCTGTTGCACCTGCAGAACTGGACAGCAAAGACTAATTGGGAGTTTGCCTTTAGGGGGCTTTATACTTTCCTTACAGCCACACATGCCAGCCAAACTCCAGCTTATGCTAAACCCTACAGCAGTAGATTTGTCACAAATGGGATACTACCAGTCTCTCTAAGGATAAACTGAGTGAGGCAAAAATCCCTGGAGATGCATTACATACAAATAAATCATCTCTAAGAGCATGATATCCTGAGCTGCAGAAGAAGTACCTTGAAGAAGGTACTACTGAGCATATTCAGAAACAAAGATATTCAGCAAAGCACTTCCTAGGCACCATTTATAGGCCACTGATGGACACAGGGCATTGCAGAGATGGATCCTTTGTTTGACCCAGCACAGCTGTTCACATGTACCTCTGCAATCAAAAATACTTCAACAGCCTCAGTTCAGGATACCATCATGACAAGCCCTATGTCAACGGTCTTCCCCCGCCTGAAGCCTTCTTGACAGTCCTTTCCTCCTACAACTTGAACAGAGCCCTGGCCTAGCTAGACACCATTAATCTGCAACTGCTCTGGAGAACAGGTCACCCTTGCCTATCCCATTCCCTGGCAGACCTTGGGCATCATGCTTTAGCACACTGCATCCCGAGCTGATCATCACAGCCAGCTGAACAGGACCACTACCCTCCTACAAACAAGGAATAAGAAGGAGCCACATTCAGGAGCAGATGCCCATAAACTCTCTTGGCAGGTATTCCAGAATGCACAAGTGGCAGCAAAATTGTACAGGGACACCTGATTATCTCCCTGGAGAAATGTTTAGTTTCCGTATCTGGAATCAACTTGCAAATTCACAGTAACTGCATGCATACATCACTTCATGGTGCTAATTATGTGCACCGGGTTACCTGGCCACATGGCTAGGCTGACAGGGTCAAAGCAGGGTGTATCAGTACAGCTATAGCCACTGCAAGGGACTAAACCAATTAAGCTATTTTAACAGAAAGGGTATGAACTGCATCCCTAGAAGAAATACCGAGTAAAACACACAGAAAATCCCACACCTGTTTGGAAACATTAAGGAGCAACATTTTTTTTTTCAGCAAGACACTATTTTAATCTCTTCAGGGCTACTAAAACAGACAACTGAGCTGAGAACTCCATGAACAGGGCAGGTTTATCTCTTACTACTGCTGATGGAGGAAGCCAAACCTTATCTACAAGTGCATTTAGTGCAGTCAGCTGATGCACTACTTGTGCGAACATCCCTAGATCCAATAGCTTCTTATCAAAGTCATACACATTATTTTATGATGGATGACTCTCCTCAGCATGTTACTACTTCTCTAATTACAATTACATGCATTACATTCCATGACAATCTAGCTGTAAAATCTGGAATACTGCATTGAGGAATTAATGCTGTATTTCATTTAAGATTTAAATACTGTGATTTTTTCCCAGTTACTACACAAATTAGCCCCTAGGTTTTCAGGTTTGTTTAGTATTAAAAAGTAACCCTCTTTCATAACTGGATTATACTTTTGAGTCCACTGAGTTCATCTCTGGCTACAATTCACACATGAATTGTCTGCTAAAGGATAGTGTATTGTTTTAATAATTTAAGGCTTTAGGTTTCTTTGTCAGGTTATGAACTCCTTCCACTTAAAACAGAGTCTAGGCCAGTAACATGTAGCCAGTATGTAAGTACATGCACAATGAAGACAACTGGCATTTTAAAGACTCATGAGATTTCAACCCAAACTTTGCAATTCCATCTATTATAAGAATATATTCCCAATTTTTCAACTGCTTTGTCTTCAACACATTCAGACAAGCAATTTCATGCAGACAGAATTTACCTGAACTTCTTTCTTATTTAGACTGGAATTTTTTCCCAAATTAATATGTAGATGAAGACAATTTATTTAAACATGAAACACATAAAAAGGTAGAGACTTCTGTCACACATTAAAGATAAGATGTATTTTGGCATTAGCATACATTTCCTCTTGGCACGACTTACCAACCCATAGCTCCCATTGTTTCAGCTCTGGTTCTCCCACGTTTTGCCTCTTTAAGTAACTCTTCCACAGCCTTCCTAAATAAGAGAAAAAGAAAAAAGGTCACCACTTGTGGAGCACAAGAACTTGTCACTTTATGCACTTAGGCAAATAAAACAGATAGCTTTATTCACTGTAGTGAATTAAGCAATTAAGAAGCTACCAAAACCACCTTGACTTTAAGAAAATTCAAATTCTTATGCACCAAGATTAAGAGAAACATTCTAAAATATTAAAACCAACTAAAGCTGTTGCAAATACAAAAACTGTAACACCAAATGAAGAACAGGGCTAGGGGCACTTCAAATGCCTTTTAAGCATACTTCTGCCTGTGAGGACAAGTTGCATATCCCATCATACCACAGGCACTCATGGAAAAGGATTATCTCCCAGGTAAGCCATCATCTGTCCGAGATACCTTCTCCAAGATGCCAAGTACAGCGTCAGCAACCTCACCAGCTACTGCTGCCTTCCCAGGTAAGGGAAGTGACAGGTGTGGGATGGCAACTTGCAAGAACACCAGAAAAAGGGTGCAAAGCATAGGCTGTAGCACTGGAACATGAGAGATTTTGCATACACAGGTCTTTGTGAAATTACAGCAAATTTGTTTTTTCTCCAGACCCAGAATTTGCTATCTGAGCATCCTGAGCTAGGTTATAGTGATGATGGTGGGAACACATGGCTTTTATGGAAGCTTGCCCTGAGCCTTCAAACAGCAACGTCAGACAAAGGTGAGGAAAGGGGAAGAAAGTGTCTGACTTTTAATGACCAGTTACCAAACTTGGTGATTCTCTTTTTAAGAAACCTGACTAAAAGATTAAAAGCCTGTCATTATTATTGTACTATAAAATCTATCACAATTTATAATTGAAATAAGAAACCAAAGAATCTGAGCTACAAAGCACTAATAAAACACACACATAGGTATTTTAAACAGCCATGATTCAGTCTTAGGGAAAACATCATAATAAATTATTATGGTGAGACCTATTCTATTAACTTAGGTAGGAATTACATGCCTTTAAGTATTTGAGACTTTTTTTGCTATATCAAAGCTCATACTGACTTGGCATCCACCTCAGCAGCCCTCTAGGTCCACGCCTTCATTATCAAACATTGTTTCCTAATACTGTTCTTTCAACATCGCCCTTACTCACTGCACCTTCACAAAGCCCTTTCAGCTTGCACAGACAAATGAAACACATTGCCCAGATCCCCTGTGAAATAATGTTTCCACTCACTGAACTTATATCCTCTACACAAGTAAGCCAAAAGCTACGCAAACAAGTTTTTAAAATTTGCTTTTAGAGGCCTCGTGGGACTCCACATTCTTCGCTCTCTTTATTTTTACAGCTTAGTTACAATACAAACAGTTCTGTGGCTGCCAGCTTCAATTCTAAGGGCAGCAGCATGAGCAAAGGGAATGCAGCATGCAACTTTCACATGAGAACCATCCAAACACTGGGGATAGGAGGGAAAATTAGGGACAGGGGCACATTTAAGAACTCTGTCATCATTCTGACATCTTTTATAGCAAGCACCACTTAAAACTTGCTGTGGCAATTATTTTTGGACAATCAAGCTGCAGAATTACAGTAACATGAAGGTACAAGCAATGATATTTTTATCTTCAAGAGAATGGTACAAGACTTATTTACATTTCTAAAGGATTAGACTTTTTCCTCTCTCTACATTCCAAGGTTACAGGCAAAGTTCCCATTGCATATTATCTTAATAACCATTATCACAAACGCATGTGTCAAAAGAATAGAATAATGTTAAAGGCTTCTAGTCACACAAAACCAGAAGCATTTTTTATGCCTCACTCAAAAAGGGCTTCACCATTTTTTTCCTAAAGGTCAAATGGATAGACTGAAAAAATGAGTAACTGGTAATAAAGAGGTACGTCTGATAGTTACATGCAATGAAAACACCATGTTATAACCGAGACCACCCATGGTTTGTGATTACAGATGACTGTCAGGAGAAGATGTATGACGCTGGATCTGACAGCCAAGAGGCCAGGCAGTCACAGCTCCATGTCCAGGTCCAACCAGTAGCAAAGCCGAAAATCAGCTCTTAGGAGGCAGATGCACGCACCAGGCACTTACACTGCTGGCCACACAGACAGACACACAGTGCGCTCACACTGACAGCTTCATCTTGCTCTTCTCTCCAGCCGGGGGTGGGAGCCCCCAGACCTTCAGCCCAACTGCACTGCCAGTACAGACCATCACACAGGGCTCACTGGGACACCCTGATCCCCCAGTATCCAACCCCACTTCAGTCTTGCCTGTAGATACACAGCCACACATACACATCTCACCCCTGAGCCTACAGTCTCTCCAGCAGTTGGCCAGGACTCCCTGGTGCTCCAACAGCTAGCTCCTCCTGGCTCTTGGAGATACAAGCTCATGCTCCAGCTCTCTCCTCACTCACCCACTTACCAGCTATTCCAGCTTGATCTTTATCTGCGGCCACATGGTCCTTCATACACCCATACTTGCTCTAGTACTACAACACAGATAAACACATGGTCCCCAATCCCATTTCAGGGGCTAACATTTGGTTTTACTCACTCCATATGTCCCCAGTTGCCAGCACCCAGGCCTACAGCCCACAGTCCAAGCCCAACTGCTGGCACCCAAACCTTCACATCTTCCAGGAGCTGGCACCATGGACACTCGGTCCCTCCAATCCACAGTCTGACTCTAGCTGCTAGTACTGAGATGTACACCCTCTCCCCTCAAAGAGAGTCCTTCACCCAAGACAGAGTTAGTAAGGAACTTAACAAGAAGAGAGGACAGACTGTGATGATTAGACAAAGGGCACAGCCAGACAACAGTATCAACCAGCAGCCTATATACACATGACCAAACACTTTTATCCCCTTGTTCCCTTATTTTCCCACTCTCACTTCTCCCTAAAACATTTGAACTTCCTGCTTTCTCCATCTTTGGTATCTCCCCTACACATTCGATAACAAGCCACAAGTGAATCAACACAGACAGGTAACCAGGGTGACCACCAAGCCACAGCTGAAATGCAGAGCGTGGATTTCTTTCCTTACCTTGCTAACGAGGCTGTGCTGTAGGGACACGCAGGGACACAGGCTCCATTAGGCTCACTTCATCCAAGTGGCCAGGGGAGCCCCCTGCTCATCCCAGATTACCAAAGGGCCTCGCACACGCCCAGTTCATCACCTTGCTGTACTTTATAACATCACTGGGCCTTTGATCTCTCTCTCTCTCCCAGCAGGAGGCTCAAGCCTGTCTGTGAAAATGCCTCTTAAGTCTCTGATAACTCTGATTTATGTTATCTCTACAGCTCTGTCAAACCAGAGTATAACCAGCACTAGGCACAACATGTGAAGTTTTCCCACTCATATTCTTAGCTTTCCCAGCTTCAACATCACTTGAGCAAAACTACTCCTCCCTTGCCAAATCTTCCATTTTTGACCCTTTCCTCTCAACATGCCATATGCAATCACAAAATGCTTTTCTTCTGCATTCCATAATACCTCCCACAAACCTATGCAGCAATATCCTTAAGTCCCAAAGATGCTCCAGGACTGACTCGTCTTGACAGGTAACATGCCTGGAGGCCCAGGCTGTCCCTTAGGATGAGCCCTGGAGTAGAGGAGGGCCCAAAAGAGACATGCATTTCTCTCCGATCTTATTGTGAGCTCCCACCTACTGTATGTGTCCCCATGCTCCTTTGGGCTCATGGAGATAGAGCTCTGATGGGCTGGTAATTCTTGGCACAGGCCTGGGAGAAGCCAGGACTGGGTGATGTTTGGGCTCCTCCCATCCATCATGGGCTCTCTGTAGTCCTCACTGGCAGCTTTCGACACATAACCTAAAAAACTGCCATCTCCACCCACGCCACCATCTCATTAAAGATCCTGATGAGAACTCTAATGAAAATATATCTGCTGAAATTGCTTCACAGCACACAGTCAGCTACAGAAGGGCACATACCTGGAATAGGAGGGAAGTGTTCATATCCAACATCTCCCAGTCAGAGAAGGGATGTTAACAAACACATCCTCATGAAAGTATTAATAATTGTTTGCAGTCTATTCCACTACTACTAAAGCTCAAAGACCAAGCTTCTCCTCTACTGCAATTGGCAAAAATCACACTTAAACCTACTTCCTGAGGCACTCTAGGTCCTGACAGCAAGCTGCAAGCTCAGGAAAAACAATTAGCAATTTTTAAAATCGATTTTCTCAAAGCAGTTTTGTGCTATCTATACAAGTTATTTTTAACTATGCATAGGACAAGAAACAGAAGTGAATGTTGGTATTCCAATTACAGCTGAATAACAAATATCAAGACCTTCAGTCAAACAAGTGACTGAAGACACTGACAGTGTTATTTAAAATTAAATCTCATGAGCTGGTCCTATCTGCCCACCCTTACTGAGAAAACTGATGAAAATGAAAATCAGTAATAAAACCTAGGCCACAACTACCAGAGCAAGAATGAAAAGAAGCACAATAGGCCACAAGCTTCTTGACATTTGTTCAAAAGCAAAGACACTCCACATTGGGGATGCGAAGGCTTTCATTCTTTGCTGATTAGGTTTTGTACCTATTTAAGGTACATCCTACTTGTCAGTCTTGTGAGTGCTATTTGCAGTACATTTCTGTGCTGATATTCTCACCAGCCTTAGTGAACGTACCACTCCATTTCAAACACCAGTCTTAGCTTTTGCCAGGAGTATGAAATACTGAATCCTGACGCTTGACTTCAACTGTTAAAATCAATAGTAAGAACCACCAGTTTTCTCCAAGGCACAAAGCTTCCTTGTTAAAAAGTGTAGTTGGGCTGCCTGTGCAGCAAAAATATTAGATTATTGATTCTCAACTCAACTACAGGCCTCTTGTTACAGAATTATAGCATTCTTTGTGATTCAGAACAGCATCTCCTTAGGAAACACTTAATCCCTAGTAAATGATGCTCTAAATAAGCTTTGCAGGCACTTCTAATAAAGTACGATATCCAAGGTTGTGCAATGTGCGTAGCTATTGAAAGACAGAATGGATTATGAAAGGATCTGGACACACAGTATAACAAAAGCCACTTCCTCTGTACTTGAAGAGAAATGATGCATCTTCTGTGCTTCAAACACACAGAACCACCATGACAATACTTTAGCAAGCAGAGGGAGAAGAAATTTTTAATTTTTTAGATAGGAATGAAGATGGTGACCTCCAAAATATCTCAGTGTATATTTAGTTGAAATAAACTAGAAAAATCACTTAAAGGGCTTGCAGAGGAAACAAACCGAACATCTCCTACTAGCTGATTTGCAACATTTTCCACCTCCTTCTTGAGTCATAACTTCACAATGTGAGTAATTATGTTTACATAATTTAGAATTTTCTTAAGAGTCACAAGGAACCTTAACGCTCAGGGTCTTCACTGATGTACCAGCAAGTTCACAGGGGAAAATCTCAGTTCATACTTCCATCAAAGGTTATTGGGTGAGATGGAGCAGAGAACGTAGTTCAGCAGAATGTACCAAATATTACTGCTTTACACATCTGTGGTATTTACAGCTTTTAGAGTTTTAAAATCCACAGAATACAACAGTCACACAAGAACTTATAAGTTAGTACTCAGCTTTCTAGGAAAACTTCATATTAAAGTGAGGAAAACATCAAAAGCAAGATCAAGTGAGAGTCAGACACAGTAAAATTGAAAAATAACATCAGGAAATGTGGAAGTAAGGATGAAATAAAGGAAGCTAGATAAAGAGACTTCTCCTTAGATTGTAACAAAAAAATAGGGCAACTGACTTAACAGATCACTTTTTGGAATACTGGGACACAAAATTAATTTCTGACCTGAAAAAGCATGCACAAAAATATTACACTTCTTTTTCCCTCATGGTAAATTAAATAAAAAACACATGTACAAAAGCCTTAAGTTTTTATTTAAGGCTTGTGCATTGCAAGACAAGCCTGAATTCAGAGACCAACTACTCAAAATATTCCACATAAACCCATTTTTAAACAATAAAAAAATCCACCTAAAGCAGTTAACACTGTGGCTACAGAACAGAAATGCTATTATTTGTATGGTAAAGCCACATCATAAACCCCTTAAAAATTATAAGCCTAAACTACCATTGCTACACTATTCACAGGAGAATACGATCAGTAAGTTATTGAATGTGAATTTAAGGCATAACACCTGTAACCCAAAGGATAAAGAAAGGTCTGTATTAGACTGGAAAGGCTCTGTACTGAAGACTGTACAGGGAAGCATTATTTAGAGTGAGTAATACCAAAGTACTCTAAATGCATACAGCACAAGCTGAATGCAGGGTGCTACTAATGCAGGGTGCTACTACCAAATTGAGCTGTTTTGAAAATTTAAGGTATGAAAAAGTAACTAATGATAGGTGGATCCAGTACAGAAAGAGCTAATCATCAAGTGCACTACATTGTAGTTATAACATGTTTGGGGCTGACTAAATACACCCTGAGGCGTACAGTGACACGGATTGGTGACACCAGACAGCTAAACCCTACCGTGTAGCCTTCGATAAGTGACAATGAGCTTCATCCTCATTATCTACCATGCTGCCACGGAACAGTAATAGCAAATCCCAACTTGGACTGAACCTTTGAGGAAGGGTAAAACCTTGAATGTAGTCCTTGGGAAGAAGAGCATCAGTCAGGAGGTGAGAGTGGAGCAGCTGGCTATAGCTGGTGAGTTCAGCTATGCCCTGAACTGCCCAGAGAACACCAGGTCCCCAGCACGGTAACAGCAACCAGAAGTCAGCATGGAAGAACGGTGGCATAGCCTCAACTTGCCACGAATGAAAAAGACTTAAGTTTGGAATGTCACTAGTAAAAATAACATTCATGCATACACAGAAAGCAGCTTTAATTATTAAACTGATGATCTGAGAGCAGAAGTAGCTTAACAAGAATTAAAAGCCTCTTAGAAAGCATTATGCTCTCTAGCCCTTCCACTGTCTCACACTCCACTGCTTTTGGCACATTTCAAATACCTGCCAGATACAAACAGAAAAAAGTTATTTTCTATAAGCATTCCCAGACATTGTTTCTTAAAAGGTAAAAGAGAGAACAATGAGAACAGTTCAGAAAGCTTCTGGTTATCACTTCATTGTAATAGTTGTTGTAAACAGCCATAAGGAAGTGAACAACCCAGAAACAAGTTTGCAAAAAAAAAATAAAATGCAATCACATAAATAGGACTATTTTGCAAAACATTTGTGATATAAACACCAAAAGTCTATTCCTAAAACAAAAGTAAGAGAGGCCTACTTTGAGTATCCAAATACAGAAATCAGTGTTTTATTCCTCAGTGCTTGCTTGGGAGGACTGCAACTCAAAACGTGCAGCAAGACGAATCCACTGGTCCCAACGAAATGCCAAGTAGAAAACAATTTTATTTTTTTACAAAATAGCTGCCAAGCACTTTGTTGTTTTTTGGTTTTTTTTTTTTAATACAAGAACACGACAATTCTAACAACTGGTCAACGGGCACACATCCAGCATTGACAACTGAAATTCCTAACAACATAAGGTGTTTTGGGATTGTAAAAAATTATTTTACCAAGTACATAGCTCATCAAATTGTAACCGATGAGGGGTGAACTACGCAAGACCTTCCAATCTTGTCTCTAGGCGACACCAGCACGCACCCAAAGCTCCGCGCAGAAGACACGGCAGAAGCAGCTCCAGGCCGCGCTCCCTCGGGGCGCTCCCTGACCGCACACCCACAGCAGGGGCTGTCTGGGGACAGCGGGCAGAGCCCGGCGGAGCTCGGGGCCCGTTTTGTACCGCGGAGCGGTCGGCCCGGGAGGAGCCGCCCCACGGCCGCCGCCGGCCCCAGCCCAGCGCCGTGCGGGCCTCGCGGCGCGGGAGGTGCGGCCGGGCCCTGAGCGTCGCAGCAGCCCCGCAGAGACCGCCCCGCAAAGGCCGCTCGCTTTGGGGGCCGCTCCCCCCGCTGTCGCTCGCCCCTCACCTCTCCAGCTCCGGGTCCTCCTCCATGGCTCCCCACCGTCCCCCGCTGCGGCTCTTCATGCGCAGCCCGGCGCCATCACCCGCTGTCGGCTGGGCGGGGCGGGGGCGCAGGGCGGGCGTAGGGGG
>WAAG01002871.1:59438-93796 GCA_013390105.1 Tichodroma muraria | reverse complement strand
CCCCCGCCACACCCCGCTGCGCACCTGCAGCACCGGTGGTCGCGCTCCTCGCCAAAAAGGGCGGGGGTGGTGGGTTCCCTATGCGGGCAGGACCCCCGTGCACCTCCGACAGGGCGGAGGAAGCAGGCGCGGGGCGGTGACTGAGTGTGAGGAGGGCGGGAGCGCCTCTGGCGTTCTTAGTCACGGAGCCGCGCAGGCTTTCCTCCTCGGGCACGGCCGCAGGGCTCGGGCAGGCGGGGACAGGTCCGCGGGCAGCCCCGGGCGGNCACGTTCTCCAAGTGCTGCTGCCCGGAGTTTGCTTCCTCTGAGGCGGGGCGGGCGCAGCCGGCGCGGCTGAGGAGGAGAGCGCGGCGCGGAGCTGGCGCGGTGAGTAACTTCGCTGCCCCGCGCGGTGCCGGGCGGCTCAGCCCCGCTCAGCCTCCCTCAGTGGCAGCGGCGCCAGGGGTCCCCGCGGGGGTGGCGGGGCTGGGCTGGGCGGGGCTGGGCTGATCCGCTCTGCGCTGGCAACAAGTACGGGAGAGGGTCCGGGCCCCGGAGCCGCCGTGCGGGGCTGAGGTGCGAGCTTCGGAGCAGCGTCCCCGCCCTGGAGCCCCCGGCTCAGCGGCGGGGCTGGGCTCGCCGCCCCTGCCCCTGCAGGCGCCTGCCCCTGCAGCGCGTCTCTGCGAGGCTGAGCTGTGGGCTCGGGCTGGAGACCCACTCGGGGAGCGCCTGGTTCTGGGTCCCCCGATACACCTATGCTGCTCTCGTGTGGCTTCATTAAAGACGCTCCTTCCTGGAACGGAGTCAGATTACTGCGTGCGGGGGAGGCGGAGGAACAGCTGCGAGCGAGCCCCTGCTGCAGGAGCGGGTTTCAGGTTGTGTGTTTTACAGCTGCGCCAGAGGAACTCGGGGCTGTCTGCGAAATGCCGCTGGAGTCCGTGTGGTTGGCAGCTATTTCCAAACGTTCACTCTAGCCCTCGGAGCTCTGACCCGCACCCCCTCGTTTGTTAGCTCTTAGCACTGGAAATGTCGTTAGAAAACTTTTCGGGTTTTATCCTTTTAACGAGGCGTACTTTAAAATTATCATTGCTCTTGACGGCATCATAGTGCTTGGTCAACTAACTGAGAAAACCGTTCCTGGAGCTCTGGTAGGGATGAATCTGGTAGTCCCTGGTCACTTTTCTTACCGTGTTCTTAACGCATAGTGCTGATTGTTTACTTCTGTAGAAATCTATTAAATACTTCTGAGCTTCCTTTAATTCCTCTTTTAATTACACGATATTAGGGGTTTGGTTTTTGTCTGTGTGAAAAGTAAAAAAATGTCTGTGAGGGATTAGTTTTGGACTGCATTTGATAGTCCCTGGAAATAAATTTCTGATCATAAATACTTCCGAACTTCTGTTCAAAATAGGAACTGGTCTGAGCTGCACTCACATTAAATAAACACTTTGAATTACTGATTTTATTTTTTTTTTATTCCTCTACCCACTTATTCTGGTTTTGTAATACTTTATTCTAAGCTGCAATCCAGCAGCAGATCAAGGAGGCTTAGGAAGAAACATCAGATGGTTTTTGTTAGTGTCCCTACCGCTTGGAAAATAAACATGTTACTACCATATGCTGCCTCGACTTTATTAAAACAAATTTCCTCAAAATGGAAACAAGTTATATCAGTGTACTTGCTAGAACCATAAGACTTAACAGGAGTCCTTTATAATTACTCTTTTTTTTTCTAATTATCAGATCACTGAATAAGTAATCCTCTCTCCTGAACGCAGTACAATATAAAATTAACTCCAGAGTCAGCAGGGTACAAAGAATGCTATTGTGCCCAAGTAGATTTTTTTCAATAAAAAAAGGGTGTAATATTATGTTTTAAAGTACTTGTACTGTTACAATTCTAAAATCCATGGATATTAAAAAAAGCTCATAATTTTGCAATGACTTTTCATTACTGAATTTCTAGCTGTACTCACCCTATACTTTGCTTGGTGACTTCAGCAAGAGGGAGCCCAGGGCCTTGGACTCAGGTCTGAGATTTGCAAACGTGGTATCTCTTCCTAACGCTGCACTTGAATTTTCTGTTACCAAAACAACAAAAAAATGTGACAGTTTAGGGACAAAACTTTGCAGGAGGAATGTAAGCCGGTGATTGGGCAGAAGAGTACTGTTCTCCTGAGACAGGTTAAAAAATAAACTTACTAAAATTTGTCCTGCCAAAAATGACATTTTGACATTTGACATTGCGACGTTTGGCATTTGTTTGTTGTGTGCTCTCATGGAAGTACTGATTACCTCAGTGAAAGTTTCTCTTTTTGTAAGCCTTTGCCCATACTGAGCAGTCTCAATCTTGGTATATGTTTATGGGCCTGTATTACTAAAAAACAGCAGAAGTTTGTTAGCTGCTAGTTAAAACTCTATACTTGAAAATAGGCCAAAACATCCCCCTCTTCTTTCATCTCATTTTTTTGTACTTCTAAAAGATGTTAACATATTTGAAGGCAACTGGGAAGAAGTTATACCAACAATATCAAAGTGAAATGTGTTAAGACATGATGTGTACTAGACATAAAATTAATATAAATTATTGCCTCGCATCAGCAAAATGTTGCTTGTTTAAAGAGCTACTAGACATTAAGAGCTGTAATTAATAAGAAAACAACATTCATTTGGTGTTAAAATGCTCCTTGGTGTAAAAGGCACCAGAGGAAGCTAGTTGCCTATTTGATATGGCAGTGGCTTGTCTCCGATATTTGGAAATTCTTTGTTGATTTGGTTTGCAGAAGCATTTTTAATGGGACACCATTGAATTGCATGCTGTTTAATTGCTTTATTAGATCAGTGGAGTTTGTCCCTTAGAAATTATAGTGCCTTTTGGAGATGAAAATGCTTTTAAATATTAGTATTAAGTTATATTATTGATAGGTCAAGGTTTCTGTGGAGCAATAAAAATAAATAATACTACGGAGTGTGCTTTTTGAGGTTTTTTTGGTCCTAATTCTAGATGTTTGTCTTGCATATGCTTAATTTTAAACATCCAAGTATTTCTTTTGGAATTAGAGGATCTGTTTTTAGGCTTAATGATAAGCCTGCATCTAAATGTTTTTGGATTTATATTTGCAAAATTTATGGGCTGAACTTGTCATGTGTTTTCATACTGACTGCTCTGTATTCTGCATGAGATAGTGTCGGTGGCTGATGGGTCTGCACCTCGACACGTGTGGAGATGCCCTCAGCCCCGCTGTTGTGTTACAGGCCGTATCAGTGCTGCACCCGAGCTGACTTCATCCTTGCAGTGTGCTCTGCAATACTACAGGCGTGTCTTTTCTTTCTGAAGCACTTTGGTGGTACCAGAGATGTCAGTCCTTTATGTTCTCATAGATGCTTATTTCAACTGATGTCAGTTTAGCAAGTAATTTGCGGGCTGGATCAGGAGTGGAATCTCTTGCAGAGTCTCTCCTACTGAGATGTGTTAGGTGGTGAACACAAAAGCCAAAATATGCAACTGTTCGATATAAAGTCAGATAACTTGTGAACATACAAGATTTCAAATAGTTTTGCATTTTTTCCATTCAAATAGTGGGAACTATTTTTGACATAGAAACTTGGGGTAACATAGCTCGATATATGCAGTCTCATTTTTGCCTCAAGTAAGCAAGTTGATTTTGTTCTGGAGTTGTGGTGTGTTGTTAAGAATGTCTAGAATTTTCTCACTGTCATCACAGTAAACCAGACCAAATAGGCTAGGAAAATAATTATTAGATTATAAATGAGTCAGATCAATGTTGTATGGAAGGTAATTTTTACCCAGGGAGAGTTGATTTGCTTTGGGATGGAGAGATAGATGTTGTATTTTGCCTGGCTGTTTTTCCTTTGTTCCACAGAGAGAAATCATTGCATCATCACAGAATGGTTTGGGTAGAAAGGGACCTTACAGAGCATCTAGTTTCAATCCCCCTGGGAAGGGACACCTCCCACTAGACCAGGTTGCTCAAAGCCTTGTTTTGGAGGAGGTGATCTTTGAATATTAACCAGCCTTTTTGGGCTCCTCTTCCCTCAAGGACATTATCCCATGATGTTCAACCAAGCAGATCCCTGAAGAGGCCAGTCTGTTCTCCCGAAGCCCAGGGTACTGAGCCTGCTGTGCTCCCTGCTCGCTGCCCTAAGGTCCTCAAACTCCACCATTCTGAGGTCACTGCAGCCAAGGCTTCCCCCTAGCTTCATATTCTATACCAGACCCTCTTTGTTGTGAGAACAAGGTTCAGCATAGCCCCTCTTCTTGTTGGCTCTTCTGTCACTTGGAAGAGGAAGTGTTTTTGTATTTCATTGGAGAGATTTGACACAGTTAACCACTGTTTGATGGGCTGTACAGAATTTTTCAGAAGAACCCTTGTCTGTAGAACAAAATGCAATTTGCTCAAGTAGTATATCCAATATATGAACTAATCCAGTTTTAAAATGTTGTAAATGGTATTAGTTAAGTAAATAAGTACTAAATAAGAACTACTAAATAAGTACTTCTAGATAATGAAACAGAAGGAACTATGACTTACTTATCCTTTTTCTAGCAGTAGAGCACAATGAAAAGTGGTCCATGTTAAAGGAGAGCCCATATGTGCCTGGGCAAAGGGAGGCACACAGTAGTTGCAGAAAGGCAAACCAGGACTTTTGGATTGTGTTGCCTGCAATGGTGTAGTGCTGTCAGATATTATTCTGTACAGTGGGGAAAAATGAGCTACATGCTTCGTGCTTCTATTTTGTACATTCCTTGCAGTGGGAGTGATTTTCAAGTGTGATACAGGCTGTGTTCCCCATCCTCCAAGATCACACTACCACTGCATGTTCCCATGACCTTCTCCAAAGAGGTTGCACAAGCCCAGTGGAAGATGTCAGGATGCCTGTGTTGTGCATTCCCAGGGGTTGGGTCTTTAGAAGACAACTGGGAGTAAGCAGAGTTTATTATTGCATTCAAGTCAGCGTTCTTAAATGCTGAAACTTTTGTTGACTCTTGCAGTTATACTCATTGTGTAGATTTTTATGTTCTTTGCATGCAGTTTTTGCTTGAATCTGAGCTCTCTGCCACAGACAACCCTCTCTTACTGCAGTGTCATTGTCAAAAACTGTGGCCTCAAAAGACCAAAGAATACCGGTGATGGAGGATTTTAAGCTCTTATCTTCCTGTGGCTTTCTTTGTTCTTCAGATTGGTGCTAATCCTTGTTTCAGAGTTCATAGAAAGGAAGAAGAAAGCTGGTGCAGCAGAGGTTTTTTGGCACAATAGAAGAAAATTGAAATTCGACCAAAGCTGATGGAGGCTGACTTGTGTACTGAAACCAGTTTGTGCAAAGCGTTTTTCTGTGGTAGCTGTCTTGTGCTCGGACAAGCTGTCATGTTCTGCCGTAGAAATGTTATGTTTGCTTTGAAAGGACCAACCCAGGAGGCTTTTATCATGATACAAAGTAACATTTCAGAATCCAGGCTTCCTGATTTTTCTGGCCATCCAGTTTTGGTTGGTATTCCTGAACAAGGTCTTATTAAAACAAACAAAAAAAGCTTGGCTGGTATCAGCGAGCCACCTTTGTTGGTGCATTTTACTTTGTCATGAAGTGAAAGTGATTTTGTCTCCATACCTTGTAGTCCCCAGATGAAATGAGCTGTATAGTAGTGGCAGTAGAATAGAGCCTCTGGTGAGGGTTTCTGTGGCTATGGCCACGTCATCCAAATAATTCCTGTAACTGACCAGCAAAAACAAAACACCCCTAACATCTACAAGGCTCTTAAGCTAACCATGTTCTGACTTCAACGCAGCTGGTTCTTCCACTGCCATCAGTAACGGCCTGTGCAGAACAGCAAGTTCGAAGTCCATCTTATGGCCAAGTAGCCTCCATCTAGAGCAAGTCACATTTCTAGGAGGGTGCTGGAGACATTAATGTCTGGATATGCCTCATGGATAGTGTGCTGAATATCTTTGATAGATTGAATACTTAAGTATGCATCTTATTAAGTTGCCTGTATGTGTTTGGAAGTTAAAAGTTACAGAAAAAAACCCAAACCAGTTACTACTATTGCCACTTCATGCATAGAAGAATTCCTTTTTGTTACTTCCAAGTTCATGTGTTTATTTACCAGTGGTCCCCCCTTCTTTGTCTTCTATTGCCCTGCCCTGTGTAATTTTCTCTTACATTGGTTTTTAAAATCAAGTTGTTTAACACTTGTTTATAACCAGAATGAATTAACCGTAAGTGAAAGTTGATCGATGCATCACAAGACTGCATAGATCCTGATGTGTTGTGTAAGCATTCTGATTGTGTTGAAGAGTTTGCCGTAAACCCTGTCCTGATCGAAGAGCCCTAAGTACCCTTGGCACACTGCGTGTGCACCACAGCTCTCAGCCAAACCCACACTGTGCCCCGCGGGCTGCCCCAACTCTGAATTAAGTAACTCGTTTTTTAAATTTCTCAAAAAACTTTTTCAGTCAAGCTTCTTCTGGACCAGGTTGATGAGGGTTTCCTTCTGTCCAGCCTCTTTTTCCTGTTTTTATGTCTTGTTTGTTCTAGAGAAGTTTTCTTAGCCTTTTATTGTTATTGACAGAAGCTAATGAAGGCTCACCCAGTGAATTACTAAAATAGTTCTTTACTGCCTTTATGTTAATTAAAAATTAGTACCAATCAATTCTTGGACTATTTTTATAATTAGTCCATTGCTAAACTGTCATTTCTGCTTCAAATGAAAATTGAAGGTTTAAAACTCACAGGGTTTCCAGCCTAGTATTAAACCAATATTGAATGCCTTCAGATTTTAGGTTTGCTTCTTAACTATTTTAATTCCTTTTAGATGTTAAAGGTAAAGTTAGACTCATTCACATTTGATTAGGCTAAAAATATAGATGTTTATATACTTGTGGATCTGTCATGCATTTCATGCAAATGTCTTAAAACTGTGTAAGTTAGGTCTGTAGGTACACTTAAGAAAGCTTCATAAAGATTCAGTGACAGTTGCCAAATGTTTCTTTTTTTGAAATCACTGATAAAAAAAGGTATCTTTCTACTTTATCTGGCAGAGTAACTACTCTTTGTTCCTGTTAACAGGGGGGTAGCTCAGCATGTCTGTTCTGCAATGATACTTTTATATTCTGTAGCTGAAAGGGACACGAGCTGAATTGGGCTTCACCACATGTATAGCAGCAAATATACCTGTTAAGGTATATTTATACGGTATAAGAATGATCCTGCATAAATAATCCTTAAGGATTTAGTTGTGAGGAGGAGTTTTTTCCCACTTTGAAGTTCATTTTGACTGTAGCTGCTGACTTTCTATTGAATATGGCTCTCCTGCTTTTTTGCAGGGAAAATAACTCTGTGGTGAAGCAAAAGTGAAGGTGATTCAGTGGTGGTAAAAAGGAGAATCAGCAGCACAGCTTGTCTGAGCACTTGACCTGAGCTGTTTTGCCATGTAAGCAGAAAAAAAGAATCTGTGGGAAAATTAACACTAAAGTGAGTGGTAACACAAGATTTTGGCTTACTGGAGTGTGAAATGAAAACTGTTAACAGTCCTTTCTTCTGCAGTAAGGGATGTGTGCCATTGACCAGAGAAATGCTGTAGAAGTGTAATGCTTTCCTGACTCATATTTTGAGAAGTTTGGAAAGCTGTGATGCCAGGAAATGTTCATAAGTGTTGTGCTGTTATGAAGTCGAAAATACTTGACTGGGAAGTTTTGGGTACAGCTTGACTTGTTGCCTTCTACAAACAATCAGATGTGAGTTTCACAACAGGTGAAGCCTTTAAGTATGCCTCAAGTTCATAGAAGGCAACTTATTTTACACAGTAATGTCAACATTGTGCTGAGATTTTTATTTTTGCCTCAAATTGTCAAAGAGGAGAGTTCTGTTTTAGCCGATACTGACTTTGAGGATAAAAAAGATGGTTTGTTCTAAGGTGTTCCTATAGCTGAGTCTGTTTATACCTGAAAACCTGCTAAGCATGTTAAGTTGATATGCAGGAGAGAAGGGACTTCACTACAATGCACCCATGTGTGTTAGGAGCAATTGCTATCCTGTACATGTAATTTTTCAGGTGAGGTATCACATGTTGGGTCCTATTTTGCCATCGCTTTAGCTTGACTTGTACAATTGAATCCACAGTGGTGACTCCATACGGTCCTTTATGGGCATGAGAGTCCTTTTGCCTACTTCTGCTCCCAAGGGAGTCACTGAATTCAGCACAGTTATGAGGATATGGTTACAACAAAACATCCCTGGTTTTCTTTTCAAAGGGCTTTCTTTGCTGAGGTTCAATAGCTGCTTGTACAGATCTGGTTAACATTCTGCTTGTCATTGAACTTCATGTGTGTGTATATATAAAATTAATTTCTGTATGTAAAGAAATGAAACTGCGTAAAAAGGGAAAAAATATACCCTGTGCTTTCTCTTTTCTTTCTTTTTAGATCTTAGAAATACTGCCAGATTTAGCTCTAACATTAAGTATTTTTATGGAAGAATGGAGTAGAAATACAGCAGTGGAAGACATAGAAATCTGATCCAGGATGTTTTTACCAATTTATTTGTTGTTCAGTTCTGTAATTTTTACTTTTTAGTTGTGAAGTAAATAGTCTTCTGATGCTGTCAGCAGTTACAGCAGTGAGGAGCTTCAGTTGTGCTGTTTAAATAGAAGAGCAGTACTGTTAATTGTCAACACTGATTATAGAAAATGTCATGAACAGTTTATGGGTTTCATTGTGGGGATTTTCACATAAATCGCCACACCAAAACTTCAAAACACAGTAAGTGGGTGATGGAAAAATAGTAACCTTTTGTAAGGTAAAAGGAGTTATTTCCTTAATTTTCCAGCTGATGAGTAAACATGAAAGGAAAGACATCAAATTGCTTTTGCTATCATGATATATTTTTCTTAGTCCACAGGTTGTTCTGTCCTTATTTAATATTAAACTTAGTTTTCTGACATGAAATCATCCTGCTTCTCAAATTTGAAATAAATTTGAAGCAATTAAGAAGTGGAATAATCAAGCAATCATTTAATCAGAGTTAAAACTGTATGTAAAGATGTTTAAATATTCATCTGTAAAATTGCATTTAAGTATAGTGATAACAGTCTTTATTAGAAAAAGTGCTCTGATTTAACATGAATTGACAAGGATTAGGATTTAATAATGAATTAATTGCTGTTTCTTGTTTGAGGGGGAAGATATTTTCCCCAAAGATTTTGCTTTTAATACTAGCGTCTTTTTCCCCAGATGTTCTTGAATACATTCTGCATTGTTTTAAAACAACTCTAATCTTTAATACGATTATCTGTAAATTTCCTTTGTTTACTGAGGGATTTTTTCAGATTATCAAATCATTTTATGTACAAATCCTCCTTTCCCTGGTGCATACCGTAACTCTCTGTTGCACGCCCAAGGCAGTGCCCCAAATGAGACCAACTGACATCAATTATTGATGATTATTCTGCCCGCTGGGAAGTGAAATCGAGTCTCCAGTCTCAATTCAAGATTTGTTTCAAACACAGGGTAATGAGAGCAGGTGCAGGGAGGCACTGGAACATGTGCATTGATTTGCAGTGTAAGCATAGGCAGGTGACTTACGAGTACACAGGATTGAGAAGAGAAAATGGTTACAGCCAGGGTTGTCATTGCTTCTGAAGAGCTTGGGTGATGTGTTTTCTGGGAGCCAACACACCAAAATGAGAGGAGCTTTTATTTTTCATCATGGTGGTAATGTTTCATTACACTGGGGCATGTGATAGCTCTTAACAGGGGGGAGAGCCCCTCTATCCCAGTTCTTCATCCCACCGAAATACGGCCTGTTTTGATTTGCTCTGACTCCATTAGACTTCATAAGCTGAAGCTGTACTCCCAATTTCTCATGCACCAATAATGCCCCACTGTCTTTCAGTGGCGTTTCCTAAGTGTGAAATCAAGCACTGTAACAATGGAAGTATGCTTAAGCATCCCTTATGCCGCTCCCTTCTGTGTCCATCCTTTGTGTGGGATTGGCTTGCGAGGGAAAAAAAGCTTCAGAACAGAAACCAGCAACTGGGTTACAACATAGATTCCAGAGAAGCGAGGGGAAATTGCAAGGCAGTGGATAAGCTAAAACATGGCATTTCTTAGTTTTGTGAATTAGCTCCATGTAATTGTAGGCATTGCTACATGTAATTTTTGACATCATCTTTTTAATGCAACAGTTGCAGCAACTACATCGTTAGTAAAATCCTTATTGCTTGTGAGGTTTAGAAGGAGCTGGCAATACTGCCTGAGCTACAAGACAGCTTAGAGACAGCTGAAAACTTTATTATCCTTTAGGGGAAAATAAGTCTGATTTATTTTTTTTTTTTTTTTTTTCTGGAGGACAAAGTAATGAGTGAGGATTTGGGTTCAGCCAGATTTCCCTCACTGCAACTTCTTTCCAATGCTGGCAGCCCCTTATGGGCCTGCCTGCCTGGGTTTCCCTGTAAAGCATTCACTCTTGTGTGTCGATTTTTCAAGCTTTCAGAACAAAAGACAAAGGAAGAGAAATACACATTGTTTTCAAAGCCTGGTGTGAGATTTCTTGGGACAGAGCAAGCTGTGCAGAAATATAAGTATTTTTCATGTTTGAGGTTGTCAGAATCAGTTGTAGGGAAAAAAGGTTGGATATGAATACAAGAGTTTAATGTTTCTCCATCAGGACTGCCCCTCTATTCTCTGGATTCAGGAGTTCCAAAGCCAAATGTTAGGCAGGAGTAAGAAGTAAGCGAAAGAGGATGCATCTTCAAAGGACAAAGCAATGTAGTGAGATCTTCCCTTGTTGGCAAAAGGCTGAGTAAGCAGGTGGGGCTGGCAGCATGCCCTGAAGGTTAATGCAGTCGGTCACCAAGCTGGAGGGGAAGGTGAAGCCCTCCCTTCTGCCTGGCTTCTCAAGAAAGGTGCTCTGAGCAGGCTTCTGGCTGCTGCTTCTCATTTCACCTTGGGTGCTGGGGGAAAAAAATGGTAGCTAGGACCAAGACAATGCAAGGCTAAAAAAAGCCAGCAAAAGAGTCAGTGTATATAGTATCAATGGCATTTAGAACTGTGTTGGTTTCTTTCTTTGGTGAGCTCCAAGCAGCAGCAGGGCCGGTGTTTCCTTTCTTCTGCAGCTGAGCTGCCCCAGTGGGCACAGAGGCTGCTGTCTGCCCACCCAGCTGCCCCGGCTGCCTGCTGTGCTGGCTGGGGTTTTGTGGTGCCTCTGAGGCTGTTCCTGGATGACAAGTCTATATTAGAGAAATACTGACAAATTTTTTTTAGTGCTAATGTGGGAGCAGTCTAGCTGGGCACAGACAGTGCTATTGTTAATTTTCCAGGCTGTTGCTATCTTACTCTCAGCCATCCCTAGACATCCTCACCATTTTATGTTTCCTCTCTAATGGCATGAGCCAGGGCGTCATAATATTCAAAATCAAATGTACCAGAAAATATAATAAATTAGAGTTGGGCTAGAGAGTAATTGAAGAATAAACTGAATTTAAACCAAACAGGATTGTGTTATGAACTGATTGCTATTCACAAAATGCACCAGAGGAGTGTGACTTCATGTAGATTTACTATTGATGGCAGCATTTCCTAGATGGCTATTGGCAATAAAGAAATGAAAACCGTGTGAACTTTTGGGTTAGTACCAGAACATAATAATGCAGTAAAGTACTGTTCTTGTTACACTGCAAAGTGATTCTGGAAGAAAAATTTTCCTGTGTTTTATTTATTTATTTAAGATGTTTATGTGTATTTAAAAATCCTTGAGTTTATAAAAAGGGAATGCAGGCCTTGGCATGGAAAGAACTAAATTTTTCTTCAACTCTTAATCTAATTCTTCTGTAAGAAACTACTTAGGAAATGTAGCGGTATAGTGGGTTCCCCTCAATTCAGGAAATTGAGTTGAAGGACATTGGATGTCCTTAAGGAATTTTAAAGTTGTTTGCCCAGACAGTTTTACAGCAGGTAGTCTGTGTATTTTTCTTTGAGTAGAATTTTCTATTTTTTTATTTCTTTTAGACCAGGTAATGTACGTACATAAGACATTCTAAAAATAACCCTCCAGCTATGATGCTAGTAGAGATGTAGGGAGATGTCAGAAGATCTGGATTTGTGAGCTGCAAGTTACCTGAGCTGAGCCCTGTGTTCTTCTGTTCTCTTGAAACGCGAAATGAGATAGAGCTACCCCCTAGGGGAGCCTAGGGGGCCTGAGGGTGAGAAAGGCACCCTGAAGGTTGCTCATACAACCAGAAGCCATGGGAACGCCTGTGGAAATGGAAGCAGTCAGCAGCAGGTACTTGCTGAAAGACAGCAAGTGTTGTCTGAGCTGCTGGGTGGGGAGGAATCTGCGCGGGTTGTAGGAGAGCGGGCCCTGTGCTGAGCAGGCCTGTTGATGTTGAGGTAGTCAAACTGCTGGTGGGCAGAGAAAATGAAAAACCATGCTGGACAATGTTTTATTTTCTACTTATTCTAGTTTTGAGAATGCAAAAGGAATTTTGTAAGGATGAGATTTTGGGGGGCAGTGATCCAAGCTCAAGGCAAGACTGCTGCTTTCAAAATTGTGCTGTGGTGAAATACTAGCAAATAGAAGGGCTGTTTAGAGGTAGAAATCAAACAAGCCTTTGGGGGCAGTGGGGACAGATGGGAAAAGAGCAATATTACTTCACCAAAATAATTAATTTTGTAACAATAAGCAATATGATTTGTTTAATTGAGCTCTTTTAAGTTTAAAGGTTTGTGTTGTATTTAAATGTGAAATTGTATTTTTTATTTTCATTATTCTTGTAAAATATAAGTAAGGATCTCTACCAGGAATGGTGATGAATCCCATTTGATTTTTAAACTAATACTACAGAATGGTAAAAAAAAGCAGCTCTTGTGAGTTAAATACTTGAATATATACTGTAAGGTTTTAGCATTATTAAACTAATTCAAAATGCTGTTAAATCCCTTGATTTAAATTACTTCCCTGTGCCATGACCTGATGGAATTAGAAATTAATCTAGAAGATGCAATTAATAGACTACTTATATCCCTCATGTAATACTTAAAATGAATTATTTTTATGTGTGTATTTTGATCACTTAACTTATCTCCTTGCATCCATCCCTCACCCCATAGAAGTAGGCTGAGGGATCACCCCAGGAGGGAGGGTAGGCCGGCTCCTGCCTGTCCTTCTGGGCTGACTAGGGAGGTGGTGAGGGCCACTTTCATAAACAAGCTGCAGACCACCTTGGCTCTCTCTTCAAACTTGTGAGGAGAGAACTTGGGAGAATGCTGTTATAAAGGAAAAAATAATCTTCCTAACAGCAGGGGGGAAATAGGCAGCATTTAACCCACTTAAAAGGAAACAGTCAGTACAAGAATTCCTACAGGAAGGTTCTGAGGCAGGTAGCCTTCAAGGTCTGGTATTTCTGCCTACTGCAATGGCAAGTTCTGATATTTTGTGAAAAATTAAGAGCGCTTCTGTGCTAGTGAGGACTCCCTGTTACTTTCCATCTCTCCTGCATCCCAGGTGACCTTTGGTGAGTTACAAAATAATGCTTATCTTTGAGAGCTTTCCCCAGTGGAGCACAACACTTGTAACAAGTACTGTATGATTAAGGTTTTTTTCTAGCTGTGATCAATCTCTTTCCTAATGTTTCTTACCTCATTAACTTAGCACATGGAATCTGTGTACTATGGGTGGGCTCTTACTTCAGGTAAGACCACTGGAGAAACTTTGAAGTTGTTAGGGAGAAATATGATGGATAAATGGAGTTCTTTCAGAGACTTGTGGAGCATGATTTTCTTTCAAAATACATTTGTGGCATGGAAGAAGGTAACTATTTCTGATAAACTTTATTTCAGTAGTAAACATTAGAAAAAACTCAGTTTGAGCAGTCCAGCTTGTTTTGGAAGCTGTAGGCAGTTGAATGATGTGTTAGAACTTAAGCAGTATATTTTCTATAGCATTTAGAAGCAGAAAATCTAAACCATTTTCACAGGGTGAATGCACCCTGGAAACATGCAGCAGTTACCATGATTAACCATTGGAAAACACTGCTATGCTCAGGCCTGTGGTTATGTCCCCAACAGTCCTTTGAGGACCAAAGGGGGTAGTAACAAGGAACCCAAAAGTGCTGTTGCTGGGGTGTGGGGCACAGGCGGTACCTAGACCTGCCAGTTTCTGATGTGAATGCTTTCAGTTAACACATGAAAGCTGGAAGGACTTTGAAAAGAAAAAAATTTAGAAAAACAGAGGATGTTTTATGTTATTTATTCAAGAACTCTTCTTTCCTTATCTGATGGCTAAATAAACCATAGTGCATAAACGTAATGGGAGCTTTCATCATTTTAGAAAGATGTTTACATATCTGGTGGCATCACTGATGGGCAGCTAATCCAGCTAGGTAAGCCTGGTAACGGTTTGCTAGAGACTGAGTAAATATCATAAACATCTAATGATGGGAAACCCTCAGGAACAGTCAACATGAGCAGCTAATACCACTAGGTAGAGATTTCACTCTTGGATCCAGAATTGCAGAAATGTGTACTTAATGTGTACACGTGAACTAATCACTTTAGGTAGTTCCATTGTGCAGTGATGCTGGTTAGGATCGACATTTAATGCTGCAATTTCTATTGAGGAATGCTTTTCCTGTGTTAGGTGGGCAGGGAGACAATGTTATGTAGTCATTGATGTCATTGCATGGCAGCTGATAAGGGGGACAGGTGGGATGAGAGATCTGAAACTGATGTACAAGGCAGCTGCATCCATCCTTGTACACACTGCTGCTGTGGTGGTGTTGGACTGCTGAGGGTCATTGTATGGTGTATTGTTGAATCCTGTAAGGAAAGCATTTTAAAAGTCTGGCAAGTCAGCTTTGCCATCGAGACTTTTATGCCTGAAGAATCTCTTCAGTCTGTTACTTTAAATTTTGTATGTATTAATTATATAAAGCAAGTATAAGTCATGAAATCAGAAAATACCAGGGTGGATGGGACCTCATCTGGTCCCAATCTTTCTTGACAAAAGAAAAGGATCATCTGGTCCAATCTTTCTTGACAAAAGCATAGCCTAGACAAGATGGTGCAGCACCCTCTCCAGATGCATCTTGAAAGTGTCCAGCGTTTGGGAATCCACCATTTCCCTTGGGACATTATTCCAATGGCTGATTGTTCTCATTGTGAGAAATGTTCCTTTTGTGTCCAATCAGAATCTTCACAGCGGTAACTTGTACCTGTATTACCCCTCACATTTTCCATGTGTCTCCTTGTAAAATAGGAGTATCCAACCACCCTCTGAATACTGGAACGTGTTGATAAAGTCTCCCCTAAGCATTTCCTCAAGGCTGAACAAATCCAGTTTTCTCAGCCTCTCCTCATATGGCAGACTTTCCAGTCCTTTGATCATCTTTCCCCTCTCTGAGCCTTCTCCAGTTTCTTCACATCTCTTTTTGAACACTTCTAGTGTGTCCATCAGATAGGGAGATGAACAGCTCATAAATTCAGATGTTGCTCTGTTTCACATTCAGTCAAATAAACTTTGATGGTTGTAATGTAGCAGCACAAAGGCATTTTGAGTTTTTTGAATGCAAAGAGGAATATTAATTCCATCTTTATCCCCGAAAAGTTCAATGAAAAAAGCAGGGAAGAGCCTTTCACATGTTTTGCTATGTTCTTTTCCTACCTTGGTAAGAGCTGCTTCTCTTTAGCCTTTACAAAGGATGTAGTAGCTGAAAGGAAGCTTTTTTTCATGTGAAAGAAAAGAAAGTAAGTGAGAAAATGAGTTTAGAAGATCATCAGCAGAAATATTTCATGGGGCTTACAGAGGGTTCCTTTGTACGAAAACAGGAGAACTACAGATACAAACTTAGTCCCTAAATGAGGCAATAGTTTGTTTGAAGTGGCATACCAGTAAAATTGTTTTTTCTTTCCTCTCAGCTCTTCCACATTTCTGAAGAGGGCATGGAAAAAGCCCGTCAGAAAAGTTCATAAAGGTTAAAACCTTTATGATTGTCAGTGACTTGAAGATTATTGGGTAAAGGCATTAAATAAGTGAAGTATACAGTGAATGTATCATAGGCAGTATATTGTTCTGTTACACCTTACAAAGGTGTAACAAAGTTAAAATGTCATGAGTTGAAAATGTGTTTCCTCATATTTATGCACAACATAGACCAGCACAATTGCTCAGCTAAATAAACAGGACATTTTCAATTATAAGTTGCCATTACCTTTGTGTGTTCTTGTCATTTATGAAATCAGTGGGTGGTTAATTAAATTGCTCCTTTGGACTCTCCTGAAGGCTGTGTATTAATTATATTTTAGTGGTGGTGTGCACATTTCTCAACTTTTTAATGAGGGTAAAAGTTGTTTACCTCTTTACCTCTTCCTTTGTAAATGCTTTTCTTTTTTTTTTTTTAGGTTAGTATAATATGGGGGTTTGTGGTAGGTTTTTCTTTCTTTCCCGCAAATCTCATTATTCAGCTGCTCTTTGCAATCATGTGGCATGCCTTAGTTTAAATGAAATCTTAAAATGTTAAATTTTGTGTTGCAAAGTACTGCTAAAGCTGCAGAGTCTGTGCGTTAAACCCCACCTTGTTGGAGGGAACAGGTTTAACACTCAGGAGAGCAGGCTTCCTTCGGCCACCCAGGTCTTTTGAAGACACGGCTTCTGAAGGCAATTCTGGGGCTCGCACCCAGAATTCTTCTTCAGCCCGTTGGCTGAGCAGGCAGATCTCAGCTGTCCTCCCTCGCCTTCCTCAGTAGAAGGAGCAGCGCTGATGCTTGCGAGTTCAGAGGGAGGCTTGTGGCAGCGGGACTGGGCTGGGGAGCAGCTTTTGTGTGGCAGGGTAAGGGCTGTGCTTGCACCCCCTTCCTTTGCTGTGTGGTGTTTCGCTATGCAATTCCGTACAGCTGAGATCCTCATGGTAAAAATCGTGCTATCTTAGCAAATGCCATTTTCAGCTATGACTTTATTTTCATCAATGGCATATGTGCTGAAGGAAGCTCATGTAGGTGTAGTACTGGTGTGCTCACAGAGGAATGCAGTAGCTGGGATTGGTTTGTGTTGGTTCTTCAGCTGAAATGGGGCATTACAAGTAGATGTAAAAACCCAAAGAAAATGCCACTAGCCTAGCATAAATACCATTGGCATTGTCATATGAATGCTGTTGGAAGTGTCTCTAGCGGAGGTCAAAAATTTTCTTAGTGCTATGTCTTTGAAATACCATCACAGGTTTTATCTCATGGGAAGGAGCAGAATGGGCCTCTCTTCTGACTGGACAATTTCCTTAGCTGGTCTGATGGTCTCACCAGGGGTGATGTCTCATCTATGCCATGCAGCTCTTCTGTGAACCAGAGCAACATCAGTCCTCTTCATTACACTGTTTATCCAAGCCTGTTTGTTTAAAGCCATACCAAGCCAAGAAGAGGCAGGAAAAACAGTTTTGCTGCTTTTTCATGGGGATGATTTACTTTGCAGTCATGTTTTCTCAAGTGGAGGGTATTATAAAGGCCACCCTTTAGTCTTCTGAAGCATCCACTGAGACCCCAAACTGAACCCTTTGCTGCTGTAGAACACTCTTCTACTGCTCATTTATCATGGTGTTTGTAGATTTGGGGTTTTTTTTCATCTACTTCGTGGAACTAAGTCAAGGAAGAGGACAGTCTTGAGGGATATGGTGGTTATCACATTTAGCTGGTCATCGACTCTCCTGTATGTAATTTGTATTATGTCCAGTATAAGGAAAAAATAATACTAAAGTATTCAATTTGCAATTGGAATTACTAGACTTTATAAAAGCTGCTGTGGAAGATAATTGTTTGTAGTTTGTGAGTCTGCAAACAAGCATGATTTTATAGTATTCAAAAAGCCCAAAACTTAGTTAATTTGAAAGAAAATCATCATAATTTTTTCCCCCTCCTTTTTTAATTGACAAAAGTAAAGCAATTTTGGGATGTAAAACAGACTTTCTGCATCAAATACACCTCTAGTATTGGGATACTGAATTATAAAACTGTACAGAAATTGAGACTTTTTCAGAAAGTATGTGCAATTTTGAGAACAGTTTCAATGTTTCACTTTCATTTTCTTCTTTAAAAAAGCAGAATTTTCTTAAATGGAGGAGTGGAAGAAAGAAAAAGAATGTTACATAATCCACTTTGTTGTTTTTCTTGCAAACATTGTGTTGCTTTACATAATATTTATAGCATATAGCACGACAGGGACTGGAAATGTCCCATCTGTGTTGTAAAGCCACCGAAGGCCCAGAGTTACTGTGAGGCTTTCTGTGCGGGTCGTTCCCACGCACCCCGCGGTGTGCTTACAAAACTGTGATGTGCTACGTGGAGTAGCAGCATTTCATTATGCATTCATGAGAAATTGCTGGCGACATTTTAGCCCCCAGTTAGTTTTAATGTTAAGTTTAAGTTTTGCAAAGGGCACGGTGTAAGAAAGTGCCTGCAGATCTTTTCCACTGGCTCTTGCTTTGGTTAGTATTTGCTGAGCCACAACTGTTGGGGCTTCACTCATATTCGTGTGAGGTTAGGTGATTAATTTACTGCTTTAAGGAAATCAAACCCCAAGAGCTGCTTAGTAGCTTTAAGAGGAACTGGTCCTGTTTTAATTACCCATTGGTGAATTAATTTGTGTATACCAGCATGCTGACAACCTTTTTCCTTGGAGTTCCCTGTTGTCATGTGATATCCCCTCCTCCAGGAGACCAGCAGTATATTCTTCTTTTCCTCTTGGGCAGGTGTTCTGTGTCACCTCCTCCCCTCCACTGGGATGGAAGGCTAAGAAATGTAGACTAAAAAGGTGATGAAGGGAAGGGGCTGTCGTGCTCTGTGTTGCAGGTTTTGTAACAGATCCTGGGTTCTGGCTGCCAAGGAATCATACCAGGGTGTTTCCAGGGCTCTGCTCGGCATTTTAAGGATGCTCCTCTTCAGAGGCTGTGTGCCGAGTCCTTAACTGCGGGTTGGACCCTGTGATGAGAATGACAAACAAGAAATGAGGGGGATGCTTTTGATTCGGCTTGTTTCAAATGCATAGGCTATTCATACGTGAAGTGTAAAGTGAGTCTCTTTTAAATTAGCTGGTTTGTGCTTTTTGTTTATTTTTTTAAAATTTCTTTTTCCTAGGCGTTTCCCTAAATTATATGGTTCTCTGGTATGTTTGTTGTTTGTTTTTTTTTAACAGGATGATGCTTTGCAAAATGTTGTGGTCAGGAATCTAGATTTCACTTGACTAAATACAAAGGCTCTTTCTGGTGATTTATATGTATGTGTGTGAACTTTTAAAGATTAAAAAAATTTTAGCTTTGCGCAGTTGTAAAATGCAATTTTAAAAACACATTTCATGAATTACGTGAGATAATCTTTCTAGTCAGAAAGTGAGAAGAAGTGAAATAAGATGAAACATTTATGCAGATACAAGCAGAGGTCTGTGTACCTTCTGCCTGAAATTAAACCAAAGGCCTCCTTTCTCATGGCTATTTGTATTATTTATAATTGTATGAGATGTGTATTGAGAGGGTGGCTGG
This sequence comes from Tichodroma muraria, assembly GCA_013390105.1. Classification (NCBI taxonomy): domain Eukaryota; kingdom Metazoa; phylum Chordata; class Aves; order Passeriformes; family Sittidae; genus Tichodroma; species Tichodroma muraria. The sequence continues at coordinate 74,286 of WAAG01002871.1, read as the reverse complement.
GAAATAAGCTCTTAAATGTGAAAGCTCTTTGGTCTCCTAGGATACGTATGTAGTAATAGTTGTACAGTTATCCGTAAGGTTTTCCATTTGGCATCCTAGAAACCCTGTAAACTTCCAGGTAGCCTTTATTACCTGCCTTGCAAAAAAAAGGTTGCTCATTTTGCCGGGTGCTGTGCAGAGCATGCAGTCTTGAAGTAACACAAGTCCTTTGATTAAGACTTTTTTAAAAAACAGGAAGGGATGATATGCTTCTGAAAAACAGAATGAGAAACTGAAGATCATTCAGGGATTTGTTCCTTTTATTTTCACTAAATCTGTTTGCCTTCAGGATTTGTTGATGTGTAGGAATTTTGAAAAAACTGCACTTAATGTTTCCAAGTGGAAATGTTTGTCGGAAAGAGTAATTCCCATTTTGCTGTTTTTCCAGGATTTGAGGAGGGGAAGGAAGAGAGGAGAAAAATGGGGGAGCAAGTGGGGTGTCAGGTCTGGCTGTCAGGAGTTGTTTTTTTCAGTTGAAGATTGGAAATTGTTGGAGAGGTTCAGTGGTTTTGTTGGTGAATTTTGTTACCCTAAGTATACTGTGTATCAATGTTAAACCTAATTATTTGGGATAAGGTTTTATTGCAACTTCATTCATGCTTTGGCCCCCAGTTTTCCACTAACTAGGAATCTCTAAGCCAAAGCACCCCCTTGGTTGCATTTGCAAGTTTGAAGGGAGACAGGAGACGAGTGGAAAACATGGGTCTCCAGCCAGCCGGAGCCTCAGCAGATGTGCTGTTCTCCGAATCCATCATCTACCAAAAACCCACACCTTTTATTATATATGAGAAAGCTGCAGTGATTTATTTTCATATACTCAGTGGAAACAAAAAGAGTCTTTGTAAACCCTTTCTGTTTTATATTCCATTTAGTAATAAGAATTGGCTAAAGCTAAAGCAACAGAGCATGCTTTAACAGCAAAGCATGTTCTGTTCATGAATTTAACTTCATTGAAATTTAATATTCAGTTAAACTGGTCTGTATGGATAAGCAGTAAATCTGAGTTCATACATTTCTAGTCCTGAAGTTTACAAAGGGAAACGTATGCAAATTACTCCCTTTAGCCACAGTATATGGTATATTATTGCAGTACCTTTGCAGTGTAACTTCTTGGATCCATGAGTAGTTCTATCTTTTCCATCTTAAAATCCTTCAGCTAGGATGGCCTTTTCATGACTCTGTCCTCCCTATATCTTTTATTTACAGTGTCAAGTTGCCTGGGATATTATCTATTGTTTCTGTGTTCTCTTCCCATATGACTGATGTTAAGAGACAATGTTGCTTGTGTAGTTTAGTCTCCTGCTTTTAAAGCAAGTTGTCTCCTTTGAATGAAACTCTGATCATGTTCTTGCCTGGACTTCTGGTTTTCAGATTGCACACAGAAAGGACAGGATAAAGGCTTTTAATTACCCTCTTTGCACTCCTCTTGGTTCATTAAACTGAAATTACTAGTTTTTTTAATTGGAAAATCAGTGAAAATCAAGGCTGTTTTCTTATTGCAGTATTAAACAGTTCTTCACTGAAATGCAAAAAGTTGTGTTTCTGACCCAAATGTTTGTGTCTAGGTGGAAACCAATAACTACAGAGCAGACTATTGTTTGGGAGTTTTTGTGGGGGTTCCCTCATACTTTCCTGTATTAGAAGCTTAATGAAGAAGGGGACCCTTCTCAGGATAGTGTGCACTTGTTTTCTGGGTATTCCTTAGCTTTTTAAGTTATTGCCAAATGAAAATGACTTATGGCATTGTCTGTTTGACCCACTAGACCCTATTCCTCCACTGCACTACTCTGAACTTGATGGTAAGTTTGAGTTACTTCTTAAAAGATCTGGACTGTACAAACAGGCAGTTTGCAGGTAAACTTCTGAGTAACTCCTTATCCCTGTTGCTGCTGATAGGAGCAAAAAAAAGCTTGGAAGTCTGCTATTTCCGAATACTCCGTTGCATGCTAGGTCTGTTGCATGAAGATATCCTGGCCTTATGAACACAGCTACTGCTGCCACCTCTGAACAAAGGACAGGCAGGTGTCTACAGCCCCTCTGGTCCTCATGCTGCATTTCTGGCATCCCACAGTCTTTGTGCACAGCACTGCTCCCTTTTTGAGGAAAAACACATCCCATGGGAATGTGCGTCCTTAGCTCAGAGACACCCTTAACGCTTTGGGTTCGTTTGCACAGCTCCCAGTGGAGCAGGAGTGTTGTCTGGGGTGCTCTCTGGCTTTTGGACAGTGTAGCAATTTTTAAAAAAAGCGTTTCTAAAGTTTAAAAAAATGTTTTGTGTAGGTATCTGGCATAAAACATGTGAAAGTGTTTGAGTTGGGAGTTAAAAAAAAAGTATGGAAATAAAGGTGCTTTGAATTTTTTATGTCTGTGAACCTAGCCTAACTTGTTGAGAAGTGCTTTGTTTGGGAAAATGAGAGTTGTGGTTAGGGAGTGCAAAGAAGATGGATACTCTAGAGGGCGAGTTGTCTGCCTTTTAAAGACCTTTTTCCAAAAGCACTGCTAATGAAATAATATCCTTCAAAGCAAGACGGTATTTTAAAAGCTAGCTCTTAAGGGTTGAATACATAGAATAAATGAGGAAGTGAAAATTGTATCATCCCCCACAGATGCAAAATTTCAGCCTGCTGAGAAGAGATTGGACAGGGAGGAGGAGGAGGAGAAGGTTGGCTCCTTCCCGATGTAGCATGTTTTTGTCAGCCTCCGTTGCTGCAACCATTTTGACCACGGATACAGAAAAGTGGTGCCTGAAGTTAGGAATTTGAACTGGTAGGGCTCTTGAGCACACCGCTCCTTTACCACTGTCTTCCCAAAGCATGGTGAATTGCAATTCCTTGCTCATGTGAGTAAATGTCTTGTATATATTTTGCAAATTCATTGTTAACTATCTTTAAGAACTGTTATTTATTTATTTAAGAATTATCTATTTAAGAACTACATTGTTAACAGTATTAAGAACTGAAATGCATTTTTCTTTCATAATTTCATGCCTTTGGTTCTTTTAACAACTTGGGTTTTGTTTGCTAGATGAGTGTAGCAGTTGGAGTCCTGATGCCTTCCCACTCTAGAAAGCTTCTGAGCTTTCCTCCTGTTTGCTTGTAATCTTCTGTAAGGACTTAACTCTCTTCTGTTGAGCAATTTTATTCTAGTTTATTTCTTGATTTATAGTTCTATTAATATATCTCTTCTGTGTAATTTCTGCATATGGCTACCAGTTTGTTGTTTTATATAGATGCTGCCACTTACCTGTTTTTAGTGTCATTTTTTTTTCTTTAGTTTTAGTTTTTGCTACTCACTTAGAAGGTAATGATTTTAATTTTTTGCCTTTTTTTAGGAATATTGCCTTTTCTTAAAGAGAACGAGACTACCAAGGAAAGCGGACAGAAATGCTGTAACAGCAGTTCAGCTTTCCCTCTTCCACATTATTCATTCTGCAAGGGGGAGTTAGAAGATTGCTGCTTAATATTTAGTCCATGTCACTCATGTGAGAATACATAGCAGAGCCTGCTGGCCTGCTGCGTGCACGCTACTATGCAGCTTTGCTAACATTTCTCACTTGAATCTTAAAGAAGCGTTTTTCAATAGTGTTACCACTGCAGTAGTTTCTTTCTGAGGGCACTGACAGGATTCAGAGGACACGTTAAAGCAACTAAACTTTGCACCTCAGGCAAGTAAAGAGCTGCACCATAGAAGCTTCCCTATGTAATAGCTAGTGAAATTTTATTTTTTAACATACGTGTGTGTGTGTATATGTGTGTATATATATAAAATATGCAATCAGCCAAGCTAATAGGGAACCTGAAATAAACAGCTGGCAAACATGGTTAGGGGACAGAGAAGTGTTTTTGGAAAAAACGTCTGGTTTTTTTTTTTATTCAACAGCTATAGTCTCTACTCTTTCTTGGTGGCTGTGTTACAAGGGCTGAAGTGGAGAATATATGATTCCTGCAGCAGGACTAAAAACAAATGCAGTCTTTGCTTCTGTATTCTTTATGTCTGTCAAATATGTGTAACCAGACTGGATTTTACATAGTCAACTCAATGTCCACTTCCTTTTCTAAATCCTGTCTGGAGGCCTCAGATCAAGCACTAGTCTACTGTGTATGTAAAGACCTGTTTACATACAAAGTATTTAAATGGGTTTTATTTAAGATAATATTTGTATATTTTAAGACTACAACTTCTAGATCTAACATGTTATGTAAAATTTGCTGATGTGTGGAGCCATTTATTTTCAGTATCTGTACAGAGTACATCTGTTGCAGTATGACAGGTAGCCTAGCTGGAAGATCTCAGTGTAAAGGTTTTAATTTCTGAAAAGCACGCTACAAAATAATATGGGGGTATTTTGCGCAAGTCACGTTCTGCCTTTTCTGTGTGCCCAAAGCTGGGTAAGACAGCTGGCTCTGAAAAGAACCTTTTTACATGTATCAAAAGGGAAGTTCCTGCTGGAAATTAACTGGAAATTATGTTATGTATAGCAACAAAGTGAAATGTCTTCAGCAGACTTGATAGGGAGAGGCACAGCCATCGTCCTAAAGTGTTGAGAATCAAAGAACTTACCTTTATCGTGGAGTTAATTCAAGTGATGGCTAGTGCATGGCATCCTAACATAATTCCCAGGCATGAGAGGAGACTGTTCAGGCATGGCAGTGCTTTTGGAATGAGTCACTTCTTGCTGAGGGGTGGCCAGAGCCAGCCCAGATTTCCCTGTGCCTGATGATGATGGTTGTGCTGGGCTGCAGACCAAATGGGGCAGTTGTGGTGGTGAGTCGGTCACTCTGCATGCAATACCCCTGCTCATGGGCAAGTCATAATTTGGCCTGCATGTAGGTAGCCTGAGTTTAAATACTCTTGACTATGGGCTCAGGAAGGTTCTTATTTTCATCTTTTCTTTGAGAGTTCTGATGTGATACTTGTTTTATTTCATTAGGGAGAAAAGCAGTCTCTGGGCAGGACAGACCAGTTTAGGGGATTGCCTTACTTGTCAAGTGATGTTCCTTAGCTGCTGGGTTTGACACGTTGAGACTGAAAATTGAAGTTGCAAGCTTCAGACCGAGTCTAGACCATTCTGTGTGCTCTTTCTGCTGTACTTTCAAGTTTCTTCCTCTGGCCATGGGTTGTCATGGATTCCTTGCAGGCCACAGGCAGTCACTGCTGCAGAGGACTCTGCCTTCTTTCCTGCAGGAGGAGGACAGTGTGTGGCTTGTCATTTATCTGAACTGTCTCTAAACCATGTCCTCTTAGCTCTGTCTTGCACAGATCTTAGAAATGCTTGTTTTCAAAGAGATGGGAGGTGTTTTTAGCTTAGGAGGTAGCTTCATTTTTTTCACGCCATGTCTAATCTAAAATACTGCTTAGTAACAGCATAGTTTACCTTTGAAAATAGCTTTCACCATCACTCAAATTGTGACTGATGGGAGAAACCAGCTGTAACAAGTTATGCAAGGTGGCATACGCCTGAAGGAAGAGATGGGATGGTGTTTGTCCCTGAAAATAGTTAAGTCCTACAATTTTACTACTCAGAAAGTTCTTTTATCCTTTCCACCCCTCCACCCCCAGCTTCTCTCTGTCATCAAAGCCATTTTGTGATTAATCCCAGTGCTGTCTCCCTGAATTTCCTCCATGCACACCCGTAGGGATGGAGGCTGGTTATAAAGAAGTGCAGAAAAAGGGAACATAGCTCTCTGATTCCTTTATTTTCTTTGAATCACTACTGCTCCTTAAAATTTGAGTTAATCAAATCAAAAGTCTCTCTGTACATATCCAGGAATGAGCTACGTTTAATCTAGTTAAGTGTATTTTATTCATCCACAAAAGTCCCTGTTTCAGGGCAAAGTGCGTAGGGGAGGGCTTTCCAGAAGGTTTAGCATCTTGATGGACAGCTTTCTGCTGCCTTCATCTCTCCCAACAGAAAGGGTGGCACATATGGCAAGGGCTGGTGGACAGATTGCACGGCAGAAAATATCCATGGCGGATAAGCAAATGTTTTACTGTTTCTTGCTCTTCTCCTCTGCTCCATCAGCGAGAAGAGAGCCTCACTAATTGTCTGCTTGTCACGGGTTTTTGATTGTTGGGGTACTTTTTTCACTTCCACTGGATATTAAAGCTCACCTGTTGCAGCACCAGTAGTTAAATACTGCTTTCCTTATTCTTTTTGTGCTAGGAAGGAAATTCGTCATTGGGTCTCCTGGCAGGTAAGTCTGCATTTCTTCACTTCTATTTAATTATGTTTCTTTCTATTTACTTTTTAAGTGCTGCAAAAATCCAGAAATGAGTTTAGGAACTTGGCGGTTTCTTGCAGATTTTAATACACTTAGGCTTAAAAGTTGCAAACCTGCTCAATTGTTGATGAGTCCTGGGGGCATCTTGAACTCTCCAGGTGCTTGTCCTGTGTTTGGGGGTTCCTGTCACAGGGTGATTTCTGACACAAAGCAGGGTTAGCCCCCAGAAACAGGCACTTCACTTTCCACTTAATAGAAAATTTAATGTACCTACAGAAAATAGATCTTGCGAGTTGTAAAGGCAGCTCCCACCTCTTTTATGAAACACGATGGCAGAGAAAGGCAAATACTTGAGCAACACTTTAATATGGTGGGCAGCAGTGCCTGCAGAAGAGAGGGTTCAAGTTCAAGTTCTTTCGTGAGGTTTGTGCTTCCTGCAGACCAGGACATCTGACTGGCCACCCAAATCTGGGTGGCTCTAATCTAGCTTGTCTTGTGTGTCATATTTCCTCCTTTTTCAGTGTTAGTCTTGTTCAGTAGGACTATACAAAATTTAATTGGTAGATGTGTAACTGTATCTCTGTTAAAGATTCATACTTGTCTCCTTTTCTTCTATTTTGAGATGATTTATTTGATGTAGCTCTGTATTTGCTATAAAGAATGGATATTCTGTTGCAGGGACCTCCGTACAATCACAGTCCTTATCTTTCCTGTGTCATTCGAGACCAATTTGACTAAAGTAAAGCTATTTTAATCTCCTGGTCCCAAAATAGAAGCTATTCCATTTGTGCCATAGAAGATGGCTGCAGCAGGATCTTTGCCCGTTTGAGATAAACCTCCTTCCCACTTGTTTTATCTCTGTTCTCTGAGTCCCTCTTTCCTCCTGTCATCCCCAGGATGCATCCTTGAGCATCCCTGGCTTTGAGGTGGTGGTTTAGGGAGGTGGGCGTCATCCGTCCTAGGGAGCATCATCTTTCCTAAGGATGGTCAGCGTTGTGCTTCCCCTCGGTTTCCCCATTCCAGACATCTCTTTGCTCTCTGGTGTGCTGGCTGCTCAGATCCCCTCGACCTCTGCAGGCGGCTGTGGGGCAGCGAGGGGACGCAGGTGGTGCTCCTGCGGTCCCCCTGCCTGGCGGCATCTCACACCCCTGTGCAGCAGGGACCCTTAGCGTTGCGATGGTAATTAAAGCCCGTAGCCCCCAGTTGCCACGGAAACGCAGCACTCCACAAATACAAAACACAACTTATGGTCCTGTTAATTTTCCCAAACGCTCCTTATTTGTCAGATTTAAGCAGGGTTTCATGTTGCATCCTTGAAAAACGCTAGACTATGAAAATAACCCAGCAAGGGAGTATGTGTGTATTTTTTTTTTATTTTTTTTGAGGAATTGCGCATAAAACCCCTCACCCCTGGGGCAGGGAAGGAAAACCATCACCTGTGACCTGTTGTCTTTGCAGTGAAGATGTCACGTCAACAACTGGGGTAGGGCTGCCTCCTTGTCTGTGAGGACACTCCTTTGATGGAACAAGAAAAGAAAAGCAAAAGCTAGAAAAGCAAGCTAGAAAAGACTAGCACAGAGGCAAAAAATATTCTCTGGAGAGGTGGTTTTTACTGCAAGCCCAGCGTTGCCTGGTTGTGGTTCAGTGGAACAAAGTCACCATTCAGGCACAATATTATTTAGTTTGAATATAAAAATTCAAGTCATTCTGCTGAACAACTTAAAAACATGGAAGAGTTTGCTCATCAGCGCAAAAAATAGGTGTATTGGGTAATTGGCATGCAGTGGCAGTGAGGCTGCAGCTTTAGCAGAAAGTGTCCCAGACTAATTGCTGTGCCCTGTCCATCTCTTGTAGATTGTTGACTTGGAACTGCCAGGTGCCGTGATTTTACAAAACTTTCATTTGTTTTCATTTTCAAAAGAGGAGGAGTCTAACAGGATTATTGCCTCATAACCTTGGACAAGGATTGAATCGGGGTTTGGTGTTTCAAGGCAGTGCAGCCCTTGGATATCAGTATAATTAACATGGATATTGTAAAGTCAATACATGTTGCTAGTACTGCTTCACTTATTTGCTATACGGCTTTAATATTAAAGCAATGATTGTATCTAATGAGCTAGGTCATGCTTACTGGGAGGTGGGAAATAACGCTTTTCCCCTATGGTCATGTTTGCTAGCTATTTATCCTCATGTTTTTTATTAATTTCTTCTGTCTTTTATTCTTTCACTTTTATTCTTTCACTTAGGGTCTGCTTTGAGAACAGTTACAAGTCATCAGCCTGATGCTGTAATTCCTGTGAAGAATACTGGACTGGGAACTAAGAATTAATATTTAATTAATGTTATGATGTGGTTTTGAGCAATAGGTTTAACCACTGTCTAGTTTTTCTTTCCTGGGGCTTATGTCAATCCACTCCTGACTGCTCAGAAATCCTATTCACAGCCGTGGCATTTGAATAAAGCAGGGGAATTTGGGAATTATGAGACCCTTCCCAGCTAGCTTAGGCAGTCAGGGACTATTGTCCATGGAGAACAGATTGTAGAAATCCTTTGACATTTTAAAATTAAGCCAACCTTTCCTGAAATCCAGGGTGATGACCGTGCTGTTATTCAGAGTTATTGATTGGTGTGTATTATGTGTTGTCCCACAAGGTCAAATCTGCCTGGCCAGGACAGGACTGCCTGAATTTAGGGTCACACGAAACCTTCACCATAGCTGTTACAATTTTTTCCATATGCTTCCTTGCCACACTGGAGAGGGATAAGGAGGGGTTGGTTATACTGAAGTGTTCCTGTGGTGCCAGCAGGCAGCAAAATTTTGGGATCTCATCTCCTCTGGGATGAAGACAAGAAGCAGCCAATACCCAGTGGTCTTTAATCAAGGGGAAAATACAGGTGGACGGTTTTTCACTTGCAGCTGGTTTAAACTACACAGAAGAAATTAATCGTTGTTTCAGTGGTTAGATAGATCTCGGTGCAAATACATCCCTCTGGTTAGAGAGTTTTTAGGTGTGAGATTTGCATCCCAGCTGTTTTGGGATACAGGGACAGTGGAGTCCTCCAAAGGAACAGGGGTGTCATTCATCTCAGGGTGTTCTTTTGACATTTGCTTTTGGTTGAGAAAATTGTATAGACAGTTGTAAACAAAACAGAAAATTGGGGTATATTAAAGGTAATTTTTAAAGAGATTAGTTGGTAAGATGGTATTTTGCATAGTTGTTTACTTCTGGGGTATACTTGGGTTTTTTGTAAAATTTTGAACAGTCAGTTAATGGGCTGTAAATCTCTAGGATTTTAATAAGATAATTTAGAAGTAGATTGCTTAAATCTCTGAGAGCATTAATTGCAAAATACATGTTTCCATTAACTTCAAACTGGAACTAGTATTAATTATTTGTGACTTATGTCAAGACATCTACAATTAAAAGGTTAACTTATTGCTACAATTCCAGTTTGCTTGTGGTTTTCTTTTTTAATAGCACCCATTCAGACAGAAGGAATAAATACTCTGAAATCTAATGTAGGTATAAAGCCTGACATCTAATGCTTTTGTAAAAATGTTTTGAGCTTCTCCAGAGAATGTTCGTTGAATCAATAAGTCAGAACTACAGGAGACCTAAGGATAAGGCTGTCTTTTTCAGTCCAAAATCGCTCTTGTGCACACTCCACTTAAAAAAAATAAAATAAAAATTTGCACAGTTGGATGTCCAGTCTTGCCCAGTTCCCAAGTGGATTGTAATTTAAAACTGAAAGCAGGGCACCACCTGCACTATTTGTTTGTTTTAATGAAGTCCTGGGAAAATTATTTTCTAGGGAATTATATGACTTGAATAACAGGCCTGGCTGGCTCTTTTACTCACTTCATATTTCTTATAATTCTGGTTATTTTTCCTGTTTGCAGCTTTCCTGGGCTGTTATCATCCTGTGGAGATGGTGATCTGCTGTGATAAGAGATACAGAAAATTATATAAGGGATGCAGAAAGAGGGTTGAAGTAGGGTATTATAAATGGCAGTGCTCTGGTATTGTGGATTTCAGGGATATAGTACTTTACATCAGGGAAATTTAGACCTGACTGTTGCTCAGACCACAAACTCTGTGTTTGTGAACTTTGTAAATAAATTGATATTTTGCACTGGGAACAGAGGGTAAAATGTCTTGAGATCAATAATTAGGCGGCCACAGTATATGATCAATAAAAGTCCTGGCGATCATTTCCTCAGTCATGAAACGGGCTTGCCCCAAGTACAGCGCAGCGTGAAAGTAAAGAAATCTTGATTTATTTTTTTTTTAATATTTTTTTTTTAGGGGGGTGGGTAGTGGTGTATTTATTTATTTGTTTGTCTGTTTGTTTTTGTTGGTTATGGGGTTTTTTTTGTGGTGGCAGTAAGAATCTCTTTTTTCTTTTGAATCTTCATTCTGTAATCTCCTATCTCTTTATTCCACAGCTCTGCTGGCAGAGAGGTGGTGGAAGGGTGGTCACGTCAGCTGCAGAAGAGGTGGTGGGCTTAGTTTATATGGCATTTATTGATGGTTTAAGTTACCAGGGCAGTGGCAGCACCAAGGTACTGTCAGCTGCCACCAGGGACAGCCTGTCTCTGGCCCAGGGTAGCACCTCTGCAGCGAAGCAGAGCCCAGGTGGTTTGTCCCTGCACCAACAGCATTCAGATGCTGGGATGGGTCAGCCCTAAGAACAGCTGTGTATGCTCGCCTCCTGCAGGGGTGGGCAATAGCGTGACTGCCTGTGTCAAGCTCTTGTGATTGCAGTAAATAGTGCCTGTCTCTGGGTATATCCTTCCTAAGAGAGAGGGCTTGTCATTATAATTTTTTTACATGGCAGTGAATGCCTGATTGCTCAATAACTTCTCTGGTTTTATATTTTGTTCAAAATTTAAAGGAACTTGTTAAAATTTTTTAACACACAAAAGAATTTAATTGCAGCCTCCTAGAAGAGAGGTGCAGATATCTTTGTCTATAGCCAGTTATAGAGGTCAAAGTATCTCATGGGTATATTTACTGTACAGCACTGACTCATGCTCTGTCACAGACTGCCACATGGGTTACATAGACTTCAAAGGATAGAAGTGCTAAAAGCCTTCAAGGCTTCAAGGAGGTGAATTTGGGATGGTCACACTCAGGAGTCCTGACTGGATCTCCATTACAGTGGTGCACAGAAAGGTGTTGGGTTTTTCCATAGCCTCACTGATGGTCTTCAACATGCTCATGGTGGGAAGTGGAGGGGCAAGTACCAATATCCACACTGCTCATGAAACAATTTGGGCAGCACACATGTACATGGTTTTTGCTGCCTGTCCTGTGTGTCACCTTGTTCTGCAGGACCTGTTGGTGTTGCACATACCCCCAAGCACACTACAGCTTATGCTATGTATTCCTCCCCTCGTGCCTTGACTGACAAAATAATTTGGTAAAGTCACAAATCAGTGCTTTGTTTTTCTAGAACATTTATCTGGTTTATTTTGCGTTACGTAAAGACCAGCCATTAGATGGGTCTCATCCCTTCTGCGTTAATCCAGCAGCAGGAATGCAGAGCGAGAGAGCTGTGGTTTGAGCACGAGGGCCCCGTGTGCTGCTCTCCTTATCAGCTGTCCAATCTTTGAGCTCTTACATAATACGTTTAAGACTGTTTTTTTTTTTTTTGCTAATCTCTTTTGGGGTCTCATTTTGTGTTCTTAGTCTCCAGCAACAAAGAACTGCTATGCTCTTCCCTTGTGAAATCCTTTCCAGAAGGTGCACATTATCCACTATGAGAAAGGGCAACGATGAGCATCAATTTCCATGGCAGAATAGAATCCTGGATTACAAATTACTATTTAATCCTTTTTGCGTCAAAGGATATAATAATCCTTGTAAAATGTGCTCTAAGTCTTGTGCTTGGCTGTGTGAGGTTAAGGGGCAAAAATCAAAATAGGGAATCTTGTAAAAAGTAAGACATGGGGAAATCTGTGTGTTCCACATGAATTTCAGAATATATGTTTAGAACTGCATTTCAGCAGTCAGAAATAAATATGATGGGCTGATACCTAGACTACTAATTTTCATTTTTCTGTATCTTTTCTACTGCTCTGATGACAGTCTCTGTCATGAGTGTTGCTTGCTGAATTGCAGTAAAGAATTCATGTACAAAGTAAGCATTGCTCTAATTTGATTTTTTTTCTCCCCCCAACAAGTGAGAGCAGTTGCCAAAACTAACAAATTGGGAGGTATCTTAAGACTGTGAGAAAATTTGTTTTATTTTCTAAATCACCATGTGTGTTAAGCAGTGTGATTCTGGAAGGTAGAGAAGGGTAAATAGGTTGGGAGGGATAAAGATTTAGTGTTTGAAATTGCAGACTGATGGCTGCACAACTTCCTGCCCAAGCAGCTATTTTTAGAGGGGCAAAGTTTAATAACAGAGAAAGTTTAGAAAATAAATCCCATGGTGACAGACCTAGAGTCCTTTCTTGCCACACTGAGTGTGCTGTAACTTTGTAAGGTAAGCAAAACAAGTAAGTTGCTTGAAACCAATAGTTTCATATGATTAGTTTATTCTGTATTTTTATTACTGGTCTCTGTACTAAATCAGATGGGGCATACTGGATAGAATCTGTCCTCCTTACTGTGTCGCAATCCACATAGAAAGCCTAGAAGTAAGTGATGCTATATCTGCAATATTACTAATGGAACGAACCGGGATAATCCATTTGCTGTTATTTTCAATGCAGTGTATTTAGAATATTACTAATAACCTAATATTCTGTATAGTCAAAATCCTAGAAACAAGAGTAGGACCAGATTAAAATTATTATCTCATATTAAAGAACACATTTAATTATTTGATCATATAACCATCATTCCACAATAGGATATTTTTGTGCCAGATGCTAATTGCATGCTTCTAGTGTGACAATGCATAATGCGGTGTCCTTGCTGTCACAAAATGGTCATCTTGCAGGTGAAAACTGCACTGCACCAGCCCTTATGAAGCCATAAAATGTTTGTGTTTTAAAAGGATTCGTATTTGTAAATTTTTTTGTTCTTTTCTATGACAAACTTACAGAAAACAGGAATATTCCTGTGATGTATCTTGCTGTTGTATTTGGTTAAACCCAAAAGACAAATGTTTTGAAGACAACTTCCATATTTCCTGCAAAACGAATAATTTCTATTTCCTCATTTGTTGCAGAAAATGACTGAAGAGCATATATAAGTCACCCTGGAAGAAGTCGCTTTGCTGTGAGCTTTGCATGAGCATCCCCATCCTATGAGAAGGAAGACGAGAAGGATCCGTCAGCCTTCTTAGCTGTAAAATGGGGACTACAGGTGACGACGTGGCTGCAGTGGAGCAGAATGCCTCCTTGAACCCTCTGTGCTTTGACTGTGGTCAGCAGCATTGGACGAGGGAGAACCATCTCTACAACTACCAGAATGAAGTGGATGATGACTTGGTCTGCCACATTTGCCTTCAGCCCTTGTTGCAGCCGTTGGACACTCCCTGTGGACACACTTTCTGCTACAAGTGCCTAAGGAACTTTCTGCAGGAGAAGGATTTCTGCCCACTGGATCGAAAAAGACTCCATTTTAAACTCTGCAAAAAATCCAGCATCCTTGTTCATAAACTGTTAGACAAGCTCTTTGTTTTGTGCCCCTTCTCTTCTGTGTGTCAGGAAGTGATGCAGCGATGTGACCTGGCAGCACATCTTAAAAACAGGTGAGCGCTGCAGGTGCTTGCATTGCATTTGCCCTATGCTCTTGTTTGTGGCCAGTTTGTGTAGCAGTAGAAATTGTGGGCAGGAGAGGGTAAGAGAGTTGTTGGTGGGTTTTAAATTCACAGCAAAAGACACTAGGAAGTGGCCAGTCTGTAACTGTGCACAGTCAATGCACTGGATTCCCCTTTTTTCGTACATCACACCAAAAAATAGTGAAGACTGCTTGGTGGTAGCCATAGGGAGAATGACATGGAACATTAGAGGTCTGAAGAAAATGATTTACCAAAAAAAATAAAATACAGTGGTAGTTGATTACAGCAGGGTCAAAAAGGCCGAGGGAGTGGGAAAATTAGAGATGCACAAACTCTGTCTGCAGAGAGGAGAGAACTGGTGCAGTAGGAACAAAGAAGATCAAGTTCAGATTTTAGGGGAAAAAGCNCTCTTGGAGACCATCTTCAGGTGAAGAGTGATCTTGCAGAGGAGATTGGGAGCGTGTGAGTGGTGTGTGTGTGCCTGTAGGCAAGTGCTCTGCAGAGAAGGGGAAAAGGACAGACATCACCTGCCTTGGAAACTGTTCACATTCATATTTCCGGTGTGCCCTCTTCGTTTTTTCACACATCCTGAAGGCTTCTGGGGATTCAGAGGTTGGGAGGACCCTGGGCATGCAGAACATGCAGCAGCCCTGTGGACTGTGTTGAGTGGGGAGCTGCCTGGGTATTTTTGGTTGTCTTAGTATGGTGTCCATGTCAGGGAGGTACAGGGACTAATTAGGAGCCTTTCTCTCTAGGTTTTTATCGTCTTTTTTTTTTTTTTAAATTCTCCACATGGCTTCCATGTTATCTTAAGAACTTGCTTGTTTACTTGTGGCAAGTAGTTTCTGATC
>WAAG01002871.1:32902-53257 GCA_013390105.1 Tichodroma muraria | reverse complement strand
TGAGGCTAACCCATCAAGTTAAAGTATGTTAGAAATACTGAGGGAAGCGATAGTATCTTTTCTTTTCTTGGTCTCTTGGGACTGTTGTTTTGAGATTTGAGATTTGCGTTGTGAAATGGTCAGTGATAGGAACTTACTGCTGATTTTCACCTGTAATTGTGTGTCTCTGGCCACCAGACAGATATATTGGCCAATCAGTCCCGCTATACCAGTGGTTTTCTGTAGTAAATGCTGTCTGGGCAAAGCCAAGAAATAGGGTATTACATCATTAAAATAAGAGAAACATTTTCACAAAGCAAAACCTTTCAAATAATTTTCATCTTTCCTGCTTACACTTTCTTAACTTTGAAGAACAAAATTACCAGCAGTTGCTTTGGGAAGAGCTCCAAGGAATTATTTCCGAAATACATCATGTCATAATATGAACTGTCTCTAATGTATGTTTTTATACATATTTCAGAGCATATTTGGGTTACCTTCTTCTACTCTTCTAAATGTGGAGAACACGAATCTTTGGTTCTAGTGCCTTTCAGTATCTGAAAGNGGTTATTTAGTGTGTTTGCTTTTATCAACCTGCTAGACTGGGCAGAAGCTGATGGCACAGGTTACAATGAATTCTTTTCAGTAGTCAGTGAGCAAATGTGTTTTTCAAGCTGCTACTGTTACTCCACAGAAATACCCTGTAAACTACATCTCAATTTTGTGTGAAAGCTCTTTTTATCAGCAAAGAGGGATTGCTGCTAGTGTTCCAAAAAGTCAGCTTTTAAATGAGAAATCCAGCAGACTTGGCTGTTAAAGAAATACAACAAAAACCCAGCAAACAAAAAGACCTATTTTTCTTCTCTGTCTGATATGAATTAAGAGAAATTGAAGGTAAAAGCTATACTTTGTCACCATCCAGAACTGAGCAGAAGCTGGTGCTGAAGAGGGTGGAGGAAGAAGTTGAATATAAGCAGAAGCTAATTTCACATCCCTAGAATAACTGCCCTTCAAGCTTCCCATTAAGTAACATTATTCAGTTGCTTTAGCTGGGTAGTTGTACTATCATAGAATAGTTTGAGTTGGAATCTTACTCTTGAGCATCTTGATTCATAAAAGAAATTAAAGATTTTCTGAAAATTCTTATAACAGTTCTGCCTTTGTTTTTGCTCCTAGACAAGATATTCTGGCTTTGTAGGTAGTTACGAAGTACCATTTCTCTAAGTTTGAATTCAACCCTTATTTATGCAGTTTGTTTTATGAGAATGTTTTTATGAGTAAAGGAATCCAAGCTTGTTTTGATCGCAAGATACCCATATGTGTACATAACTTGTTAGAAGGTTTAGTCCAAAATGCTCTTTATCCCAGATATTTGGTATTAGCGGAAGTGTTCACCTCTGGAGATCTATTGGCACTTAACTGTTACAACTGCTCTATGGTTTTGCTGTTTGCGAGTAATACATTCTTACTGCCAACAAAAATCTTTTTATGTTGCAAATGGAAAGAAAAAATTGCTGTACAGATGTGCTTGAATACCAATACAGGGCTTTGCTGCTTGGTAAGGTGGCATGCTGTGTTTAAAGACCTAGGAACTGGCATCCTATGAATTAATGTCTCCACTAGACTGCTGCTTTCCAGGCAATGCAATTGCACTCTACTAGACTGAAATTTGGAGTCTACTACAATTACTGGTTAATTTGGGGAAAATTCTGTGGAGTTTTGCCCTTTTTTGCTCATACAGTGCTGCACAAAAGGGATTCCACTGAACTGAGTAGGTGTGCTCGGGAGGTTTACATTTCTCGGTACTGGCTTTTGAAATTATAATTAAACATCATTGGCCAAAATAAACCTCAAATCTATTTATATTTTATGTGATGATTTTGATGAGCTGCCAGCTAATGATGGGAGAATGTGCTCTGTGAAGGAGGGTGGAGGAGGACCTGGCTGTGGTTTAGGAGGCTTTGACAGAAATAGGACACTTCCAGGGATGAGTTTCGTGCTGTCCTGGTTTGACACGGCTTAAAAACTCCCAAAACTCTAAGGTGTGCTTTGCCACCTCGAGCAGGTCTTTTGGGCTCCTGAAGTCTTGTGAGATGGCTGAGTCAGAGTCAACAACAGTACAGTGGTTTGTAGGAGGTATCTAAGGAAGTGTCTGGCTCATGGAAGTAGTCCAGTACGGCTGGACTCTGCTGTCAGGCTCAGAGGGATTGAAGCTTGGTTCTCTGACAATGTTAGTTTTGAACTGTTTATTTGCCTTTTTGCTGAGAAATCACCACTTCTATAGCACAGCAGTTCAGGGACAGCAAGGACACGCAGCTTGGGGTGGTTTTGTCCTAAATTCTTGTGAATCGGTGTGGGAGAGCATGTCTGTCAGAGCTCCCAGCAGACAAAAGGTTTTCTCTTCAGAGAAAGAGCATTTACCCCTTGCTGTGTTGCTGCAGAAGTGAGTTATGTTGGAGATTGTTCCTTTTTTTTTTTTTTTTTTTNTTTCTGTAGTAAATGCTGTCTGGGCAAAGCCAAGAAATAGGGTATTACATCATTAAAATAAGAGAAACATTTTCACAAAGCAAAACCTTTCAAATAATTTTCATCTTTCCTGCTTACACTTTCTTAACTTTGAAGAACAAAATTACCAGCAGTTGCTTTGGGAAGAGCTCCAAGGAATTATTTCCGAAATACATCATGTCATAATATGAACTGTCTCTAATGTATGTTTTTATACATATTTCAGAGCATATTTGGGTTACCTTCTTCTACTCTTCTAAATGTGGAGAACACGAATCTTTGGTTCTAGTGCCTTTCAGTATCTGAAAGGGCTATAAGAGAGCTGGAGAGGGATTTTTTTGTAAGGGCATGTAGTGATAAGTTAAAGAGAATGACTTTAAACTGAAAAAGGGTAATTTAGGTTAAATAATAGGATGAAATTCTGTACTGTGAGGATGGTGAGGCACTAGAAGAAGTTTCCTAGAAAGGTTACGGATGCCCCTCACTGAAAGTGTTCAAGGCCAGGCACAAGATGAGGCCCTGAGCAACCTGGTCTAGTAGGAAGTGTTCACTGCGTGTGGCAGGGGAAGTTTAAACTAGATGATATCTAAGATCCCTTCCAACCACAACCACTCTATCATTCTATGTATATCGTTAAAAAAAAAAAGGTATTTTCAGGTATCTATCTATATATCTACAGATAGATGTATAGATATATAAAAAAATACTATGTATGTATAACATGGCTGGGGGTCACAAAAGCTTTATCAACATTCTTTGGATCTGAAAACTTAATTTCTAAAATTAAAGATGAAGATAACCTAGTAGGAATCTAAAATTCTTAGCAGGTTATCTTCAAAATCCATGCTGAAACAGTCTAACCATATAATTACCAAATCCCTTTTACAGAATGTCAGAACAGAATTGTGATTCTCAAAACATTCTATTTTAATAAGTTAGGATGTCATTAGGCTTCTGCTGTCTTTTACTCTGTTAACACATTTCTTCTTTTGCAAGAATAAATAATTTCTTCTTTTGTTATAACAATCTGCCGAGTTCCCAAACACTGAATCCTTTCAAGAATGTGGTTCCTTTTTTTCTGACACTGCTACAGTATTGAGCATTTTTAGGTGGTCAGCAGCTTCAGAAGCAGGAACTTTAAGGACATCAAATACTGTAAGAAGTAATTTATCAGACACTGGCAAAACTGTCACAGAGGCACATGTAAGATTAATGTCCACATCTAATTATGTGCATGTAAGTGCAAGATGATTCTATAAATCAAGGCTTTCCATGAATTTGCAATGCTGTGGCCCTTTTTTGCAATAAACTATTGTAGGCTTTTAAACATAAGCAGAAAAAATACGCTGCATTAAGAGTAATGGAAACCTACAAAACTGAGTTTGTAGTGAGAAGCATCAAATGCTGAGGGAGCGTTGTTGCATAAGGGAAACAAAAATTGCACCTCCTATGTGAAGTCGGAAAGAAAAAAACAAGAGATAGGAAGGAGATGAGAACACCTTCTGTTGGGGCAAGAGACAATGATGAACAGAGCTGTTACTTTTGCTAAACCTCTAATACAGACTCCTAGAGAAGCAGAATTTTCTTTCAGTATTTTAACACTTAGATTGCAATGTAACTAAAATTTTCATCTGTTTCCTCCTTTGAATGAGCCCAGGAAAATATGCTTATTTCTTTTGGCTTACTGCAGTTAAAGGAGATGTCTTCAATGGGTCTCCAGTTGTGTCTTGGAACAGGGCTTTTCTTATGTGGATTTTTTTTGACCATCCTGTTTAATCTTTCCAGCAGGTTGTCTTCCAGAAACTGAAATGTACAGAATCCACCTTCTAGTGGAAGGTGTCCCTGTCCATGGCAGAGGGCTTGGAACTAGATCATCTTTAAGGCCCTTTCCAACCCAAACCATTCTGTGATAACAGAATAAGTCCACATTTGGAAGGTATTACAGCACATTGAGTTCATGGCCAAAAAACTACTTGGTAGAAGTTTTGTGAAGAAAGCAGTATTGGGGTTTTGTCCACTAAAACATATTTTGGCCTTAAAATTCAGTGTGTTTAGTATTTTTTTAATGCTGTGTTTAAAGCTGTGGCTTTGAAGAAGACTTGAAGTAACTCAATGAAATACTTGGGCATTTTGTGCTACAAACAGGGCTGCAGGCTTGAAGCGTGATATCAGTGTTGTCTTTACAGGTGTCCTGGGGCTTCTCATCGGAGAGTTGCTCTGGAGAGAAGGAAAACAAGCAAGCTGCAGGCAGAAGCAGAGGGCGAGAGTGGTCTGGGCGGGCCAGAGCAGCCCAGCAGTTTATCGCCGGACGCTGATCAGGGAATAGTGCCAGCTGAGCCGAGCTTTACCTCGCCCGCCTTGCCCGCGTGGACAGACGAGCCCGGCATCGACAATCCGCCTTTTGAGGAGAGCACAGTAGCAGACAGTATGTCATCACTTATCTTCTCAAGTCCTTTTTATCAGATGTGGAAACATTTGTGGTGTCAGAGCTTGCCTCTTACCAACTGTGAATGTGCATCTTCATCTTTGGCTCTTTTCTTTTGCAATTTCTGGAGAAGTATTAGTGGGTTTTGATTATCTTCAAGTTTACAATGGAGATAAAGTCACAGGAAGGAAAGAAATATCTCACAGCGTGTGCCAGCTCCTGTGGTGCTGTATCGTCATTTATTGTGTCACGGTGCAGTAGTTCATGTTTATCTGCTAGTGGGACTGGCCTCACAAGTGAGATGGAAGGAGTGTAGTTTCTGTAAAATTACGGAAGTTCTTTTCTAAGATGAGATTTGTTTTTCCCTCTTTACCCTTTTCCTCCAACTGGATCAGCAGCCTTCTCACACACAGAGTGCTGTCCTACTCAAGCAAAAAGACAGCTGAGTTGCTCCTGCCCCGAATGAGCAGTAACACCTTTAGCATCTGGGGTTTTAGAGAGGAAGTGCTGAGCCTTACCACAGAGGGAAGTGCTCCTGTCTCCTTTGTTCTCTATATTTGACATCCTTTAGCATTCTCCTTTTTCCTCTTTAGGTGTCTCCACGTTTGCTTCAGAAATGGGCTCCTTTAGTTGATTTAGTAACTCAGTAGCAGCTCCTCATGCAATTGCAAGACAAGGAGGTTATCATGGAGTAACCCCTAAAATACATTTTTATCATCATCACCAAATGCAAATCCCATGGTGACCCAATAAAGGAAATTAAATTTATTATAAAGGATAGGATCCAAAGGGTTCAGAGTACCTTATTTCAATCCAAATGACCCCATTTCAGGAAGCATGGGTGCTACCAAGCCATTAGCTGCTTTCTAACAAGCTAGGGGTTTCAACAAGTAGTGGAACTGATCCATTTGCACTGTTTTAGTCTTTTGTTAGTCTGCTGCTTCGTGGCCTGTCTACATTATCTTTTGGTGATTTATTTTATTGGAAGTGAATGAGGTAGAAAAGATATTAATTGTCTTTCTTTTTAAAAATAATTGGCAGCAAATCAACAGCCGCCTACCTTGCCTGAAGGAGAGATCACTACTATTGAAATTCATCGGTCCAATCCTTATATTGAATTAGGAATTAGCATAGTGGGTGGCAATGAAACACCTTTGATCAACATTGTCATTCAAGAAGTTTATCGAGATGGGATCATTGCCAGAGATGGAAGACTTCTTGCTGGAGACCAAATACTTCAAGTATGGAACCTAATTACATATTCTGTATGCTTGTTTTTTATTCACTCCTTGCAGAATTGTTGTTAAAATGAGATGGAAGATTTTCCTGTCAGACTATGTTGTGTCAATGTTGGCTTTGCAATTATCAGTTGGAAAGCAAATTAATATTCAGAGCAGAGCCTGTTGTTCTAGCACTTTTGGCTATCATGTTTTATGTTGTTTGTCGGACCAGTCCCTGGAATTATCTTTCCTCCCCAGCATCTGTTGTCAACACTTAAAATACAAGTTTATTTTTCTGTTTTTAAATGCTGTGGGACTTGGTCCTTATTTCAACTTTATGCATGCATTCCAAAAGAGCCTTAGGTTATTTCTGGCTAGCAAGTTGGCGTAACTTGTCCTATGTAAAAAGCAATTTGTGGATTGTGAGGCTGGCTTCAGCTAAACTGTTATTTCAATCTGGCTTCACTGTTGCCTTCTAAAAACTGAGGCAGTTGACCAGTATCTTTCAGTGTGTATAAAACACTAAGTGATAGGATTCAATGGAAGGATTCAAAGCAAGGTGCTCTAAGTATTTAAAGAAAAAAAAATAAACAAAATGTAAGTTGGTTTTGATTGAGTGTGTATTTTTGTTTTGGTTTTAAATAATTAGCCACAGGCAGTAGAAAAAGATCTACTAAAGATCTAAATTCAGAAATTCTATTAATGTTGAAGTTTTAGTTTTTATATTAGCGGAAGGGGTTGTTTATATGACACTTAAGAATCGCAGTAACTTAGTGCAACGTAAACAGAACAGTCATCCAGCTTCTGTTTTTAATCGTTCCACCTGAAACAAATATATTATCGTCAATTTTTAAAGTTATTTCAGTAAGAATGTTTGCCTTTGATCTGGCAGCCTAAGATCAGTCCAAATGTAGTTGTAAGCCTTCATTTCACTGTTTTGAAATCAAGCCGATAGAAGTAGTTTAAGTACAGTAGTTACCCTTGGAATAAAATTAGTTTGCACTTCAGAAAATAAAGTCCCTTTTGAGAAATGTGCCTCTTTCCTCTCTTGGAGCGTAAGCGTAGTGGCTGGCCAAGAAAACAACCCAAGAGGTTTCCAAGATGTTGCCTTTTCAACAAGTAATTGCAGACACTGATTGAATGCTGCCTCATTTATTTTTATACTAAGGGCTCTACTTGTTTGACAGAATAGGGAGCTTGAGTTCCAGTGAAGCTTTGGGAATTCCTGCTGTTTGGGCAGGTGTCAGTTACAGTTTCCAAAGCCATAAATGGCAGTGAATTGACTGTAAATAGGAATTTACTAGCTTCAGTGAGTCTTTCCTATCAGCAGCCTGGCAGTGGGGCTGTCAGATGCTAAGTGGGTGCCCATGAGCATCCTCCTCTCATGCCAAGGGAGATGTACAGAGGGTAAAACCTAAATTTTAGGGGGAGATAGAATATCTTTGTCTTTTAGTTTACCTGTGCAGGTGCTGAGCTGTTGTATTAAAATGATCAGGTTCAGCCTCTGCCATCTCTAATTAGGTGCACTTAGGTGCAGCTCAGCATGCACACCTTGGTTGGATATTTCTGAAAATGTCTTCCAGGGCTTTTATGAGCTGTAAAGGTCTAAAAGAAAGAGCCAGAAAGGACTGTGAGATGAAACTCAGCACTTTCTTGCCCAGTCAAACAAGAAGTATTACCCTTTTAAGAGCTGTGGGAACAGCATTTAGTAACAGCTACATAAAAGCTTGTGTTGTCTGCAAAGTACAGATAGGTGCCTAACATTTTCAAAGTGCTCTACAAATTGTCTCTTTTTTGTGCTGGACTGTGGCTGTAATTCATGTGAAGCATGTCCTAATGAGAATCTCTTTCCCCAAGAAATGCTAAGGCTGTTTTACTCTTAAATTTTAAACTGCCTTATAGAAAGAAGACTTACATTTTATTGCATATATTCTTCTGTGCCCTTTGAGTGCTCCCATATTTTATGTATTTATTTTAGCTAGCTACAGTTAAAAATAAAATGGATTTAATGTAAGGGCTCTGATGGATAGGCCCTAGTGTTTTTTGTGGGAGGCAGCTGTATATGTTATTTCTCCAAGCTATGCCTCTTTCCCTTCTGCCCGAGGTTACAGCCTGTCTCGGGGCAGTAGCAGAGCAGGGCACCACTGTGGTTGTGTCTGAGCTGATGGTCCTGCCAGCAGCAGTGGCTTTGTGCTGGGTTTTGGGCTGGAGGTGTCTCAGGGAAGATGCAGTCCTCCTTTACCATCAGAAACCACCAGAAACCACCACAGCCAAATGGTTTGGCACAGACTTCTTGGAGCCCCTCAGCTCAGAGGTGTGATGTAAATGTGGCAGCTGTTGTACATAGATTACTTTGTATATTTTTATTATTTAAATATTGCTGTTAGATGAGAAGCTGCATGTTTGCTTTTACTTACTTAGGTTGCAATGGGGAGTATTAAAAGGCTTGAGTTAGCCACATTAATCAGTATAGACCATTTGGTGTTTCTATCTGCTGAAATCGTGGGGCAGGGGTTCTTCCAGCAAGGCTAAGGATAAAACTTTAATGTTAATTTGGAATCCTTTCTAACAAAACAAGACAAACACAGCTTTTGTGCTGAATTTTTGTCATATTCCTCTTTTCTGCAAAATCTCATTGTCCTGTCAGTTCTTGTTTTTACAGTGCAAGAAATGACTGAAGATTACTGATCTTTGTATCAGTGAGCCATATAACAAACACAGTTCTTAGTTCTAGGTTGAGAAAGTTTAATCTGTTTTTCATTTACAACTGAATTTTGGGTGATACAGGTTATAAGTCTGAAACTCTGGCCTGGTTGAAATCTGTGGAAAATCTAAGTTCGTGGTAAGACTTGAGAATTAGTACAACTGCCTTTTTTCTACTGTCTTAATGAACCAATTTCATTATTCCTGACTTAGATTTTTTTTTAAATGTTTTTTTCACACAATGAAAGTACTGCATATTGTAAGACACAAGTTTGCTTCAGAGATTTGGATGCATTCTTTTTATAGCTATTATTTTGCGGGTTTGAGTGATGCTGGGCTTGACACTGAAAGCACGTGCCATGTTCTTCTGGAGAGCAAGCATTATAAAGATTTAAGGAAGGCAAGTATAGGAGACCAAAAAAAACCTTGGCCCATGATGGCAGAGGGTGTTCACTTTTGGGGACGTGTTGTCACCTTTGTGAGAAAAGGCCTAAAATAGTGCTAGGGGACGCTTAGATTGGATATGAGGAAAAATTTCTTCACAAAAGGATTGTTACGCTCTGGAACGGGCTGCCCAGGGAAGTGGTGGAGTCACCATCCCTGGAGCTGTTTAAAAAACTTGTAGATGTGGGACTTGGAGATATGGTCTAGTGCTGGAGTTGGCAGTGCTGAGTTAACACTTGGACTTGATGATGTTGAGGATCTTTTCCAACCTAAAACTAAGTTTGTAGATTGAGCATCCAATATGAGCTTCCAAGAAAGAATGGAAGAACAAGGGAAGAAGCCTTGTAAGGCCAGACATGTAGGTTGCTCCAAGGCTGTTTTTGTGGCGAGTGAATTTACTTTTGGAAGGACTTAACTAAACATATGAAAACATCCATTGTGACTTTTTTTGCTGTTGTTTTGCAGGTCAATAGCTTTGACATAAGCAACGTGTCCCACAACCACGCTCGAGCCGTGCTGTCGCAGCCGTGCTCGGTGCTGCACCTGACGGTGCTGCGGGAGCGGCGGTTCGGCAGCCGCACGCACAACCACGCGGACGCGCCGGGCTCCGGGCGCGAGGACAGCTTCCAGGTGACCCTGCACAAGCGCGACTCCAGCGAGCAGCTCGGCATCAAGCTCGTGCGCAGAACGGATGAGCCGGGCGTTTTTATCCTCGACCTCTTGGAGGGGGGTTTGGCTGCTCAGGACGGCAGGCTCTGCAGTAATGACCGCGTCCTGGCCATTAATGGACACGACTTGAAGCACGGCACGCCGGAGCTTGCTGCTCAGGTTATACAGGTGATTTGCTTTCCCTACCTGAGCCCCGAGCTCGGCTTTATTTCTAGAGCCTCTTCCCAGACAGAACAGCTTGTGTGAGGCCTAAAAGCCTGTGTCAATGTAATTTACAGTGATTTATGTTCTGAAAATAATAGTGAAGAACAGGATCTGCTTTGGCACCCACCAGATGAACTTCACCTGCTCAGAAGTGAAGAATGCATTAGTCTTCCCTAGTATGCAGCCTGAAGGTTAGAAGACAGCTCATGTGAGCAAGGAGAGTAGCCTACTGTAGCCTATTGTTTAGCAGGGAAGAAGAAAAAAAAGAGGATTATTATTATTATTCTATTTATGTATGTATTGTATTTTAATCTCTCAATAAGCTCTATAGAAGTGGGCTTTGTTTTTTATTGATTTGCCTGTGCATGGAATTGAGTTAAAACAAGAAGGTAATTTGTCAGATGTTAGAATCAACAGGTAGCAGCTGGGAAGTCACGTAGAGGTTTTCCATGCATTCTGTATGGCACACCTCATTTTCTGAGTGTTCAGAAAAGGGCTGTTTCCAATATCTGGTTATATTCTGGACATGAATATTACCCAAAGCTTGTTGCAGTGTGACATATGACCCTTCTGCGTCCCCACAGGAAAACCTTTTACTCCATGCCTTTCTCCCAGTCTCTAAGGAAACAGATGCAGCACTTTGCTACTTCCTGCTGAGGGGATGTTGGTGAAAATGGTCTGGTTTTAGGAAAGTTGGAATATACCAGTAGTATACTCCTGCAGTCTAGTGCAGTCATCTTTACTTAAAGCGCCACATAGAGAACTCTGATACAAATGAGTAATAAATACTTGTCTCAGGAATCATTTCAAGAGTTTTCCTTGCAGTGAAATTAAAATAACAACGATCTTGGGAATTGTAATTTCAGTTTCCCGATTTTTGTATACAGTGATTGGAATTTAGCTTTGGGCATCGTTTACCTTTTGAGGTGTGACTTTGCACCAATAAAAGAGTTGACGTTTTATTAACGTCTGATAACTGAGTCTTCCAGTATTCCCCAAAATTCAGAATATAATGGTATGCTCGTGTGTGACATCTTTCTTGCAAGTATCTTTGGGAAGTACCAGAGGTTTCCAGAGCTTTTGATCAAAAGCTGCAGATCTTGGAGCTATCACATAGGCATTTATTCCATTTATTGCTATGTGTTGCTTGCGTTCACAGAGGCTGCAAATGGAATGGGGTGCATTTAATGTTTGAAGCTTTGTAACACAAAGTGAGAAATGGTCCCTTTGACAAAGGATTTTTAGCTGATGTAAAGGTAACATCAGAGGTGAAGGAGCAGTGTTCATTTCCCCTCCATTCTGGGGGGAATTGCAAAAAGAAGCAAGTAAGGGAGTGTGCAGTCTAAAAAAGGAACTGGAAAACAAGGTCTGCTGTTGTCTTGTTTCACGTTCTGTAATATGTTTTCCTCCCTTTCTAATAATCAGTATCCTATTAAACTTGATGACATTTGATGACCTAATGTGTTCAACAGGCGAGCGGGGAGAGAGTGAACTTGATCATCTCTAGACCCCTGAAGTCACAGACAGTCAGCATTATCCGTGACACCGGGACTCACAACAGCAACTCACACCAGCACCAGTCCCAGCAGCTGTTTCACAGCAGACCTAGCTCACATAAGGTTAGTGCCTCTCCTTCTGAAAGGAAAAAATACTGGTTTACTCTTGTGATGGCGTATGTAGCAAGGTGAAGCTAGAAGAAAGGATTACATTTTCTTTAAAAAATCTAATTAATAAATAAATGGCGATGACTTCCAAGTACTCAAGTCCTGTATCATGTCTGGAGTGGGAATAAAAGAGACAGAACAGGTTTTCAGTATGTTTTTGGGTTTGCTGACTACAGTGAAAGAAGCAAGTTCTGTGAGCTCATGCAGCTGTAGTCGTTAGATCTTGCCTAAGACAGTGGCTGGTACTCCTGCATGGAAGGGCTGTCATTCAAGACTGTCACAGTTTTTGTTGCTGCTGTGCTGGCTGCAACTAGGAAAGAGGTGTGGTGCCCACCATTCAGCATGTAAAGAGCATGTTGGAGGGATGTGTCATCTCCTTCACGAGTCAACACTCCTGGCTGCGAGGCTGCTGAGTACTGCAGGGTCTCAAGTAGAGAGAAGGCAAAATGAGGAGACTTCCATGAAGTTAGTGTCAGATTATTTGGAAGACATGCAAAAATAGAGCCTGTGCTTGACATGTTCTTGTAGTTAGAAAAATACAACTTCTCACTCTTAAGAAGTTGACTTTGTGAAATAATTGTTAAATCCACATTTCCACCTGTCCACTCTATTTGCTTTACTATTTAGTGTCACATACTTCTGTTGGGATAACTTACATATGTTGCCAGTATTTTCTTTTAAAAGTGGGGATCATTTCAGAAATGAACAAATGAGGCTCTAGGAAGGTTGTTTTCCTCCTGAGGGACAGAGGTGAGTCTCTTGAATACCCTGGCTCTGGGTACTTGCCAAAGCACTGGGCCATACCCACACAGTGATTGGTTTGTTGATGTCAGAGCTTGAAGCAAGTTTGTATGTGCCAGCATGAGCTGTGCTCTTACTATAGTTCAAAAGTTGATCCAAATTTGTATGAGTGGATTTTCCTCACGGATCAATGCTATCTGTGGGCTCTTTTAAAAATTGGATGTCCCATGTAACAGCAAGTGGACGTTTTTCATGTTTTGTATCATTTTTCTTTCTCTCATTAACCTGTAGTTGGCTTCAAAGTCTTGTGGCTTAAAATATGTTTATATGATTGTGTGGCAGCTGCCAGTCCTGAGGCCTGAAGCCTTAGAAATGAACTGTCTGTAATAAGCTATGGTGTGTTTACATATAGCTACTTCCATGATTAATGTATTTGTGAGGAGCAGAGTCAGTCAGAAGGAGCACATGACACTGGAGGTCAAAGAAGACAATGTTGTCATTTTCCAAGAGAAGGCAGGAAAATATATACATATATACACTTTGAAGAATATCCCAGGTTATATCTTTCATCATTTTGGATTCCTTGAAAGTATGCTGTCAGTTTAAGATGTAGATATTTTTTTATTGAACAGAACTAAATACAGGCTGAACTTCATCATTCAGTTGCTGGAAAATTTAATACTGGATCTCTTCTTGTTTCAAGCTTGAGTCTTCATTATAATCATTAGGGAGGCTGCCCAAGGTACCCATCACAAGCCATTAGCATCAATTGGCCTTAGTTTGTTCTCTGGGAGGTTCTACCTGTCAGTTGTAAAAAAGAACATGATGCACAAGGGTTTTAAAGGGTCTCTTGCTGTCATCATGGAAACACACGATTTCATTTCTTCTGAGTTTCTTTGTAGTTCTGAGGCATGTTCTACTGACAAATGAAGTAATGCTGATGTTCACCAAAACATCAAAAGATTTGTATCTGGTTTGTCTCCAGACTTTTGACCATATGGTTTTGTAGTGCAGTCCTAAAATTTAGCCTCTTCCAGTGTAGGATGTTAAGAAAAACTAGAGTGAGATTTCAAGATAGGCCTTTATGAGCTTTCTATCTATGTTTAAGTATCTACATCCATGGGGTTTTTGTTGCTGATTTGGGGGTGTTTTGGAGGGTGCGTGGATCTGACATAGAAGAAATCCAGCCAAAGCTGGTTTCCACTACTTAATCCTTTTAAACTGTTCCATTAAAGTGTTTGGCTTTGAGGTGTATTTATTTGTTTTTTTCTGGTTTTCGGTTTTGGTTTGCTTCGTTTTTTTCCTTAGTTTTAACAATGTTATTTATCCTTGTTAAACAGGATCTCTCCCAGTGTGTTACATGCCAAGAAAAGCACATTACTGTGAAAAAGGAGCCACATGAATCTCTGGGAATGACAGTGGCGGGAGGCAGAGGCAGCAAAAGCGGTGAACTGCCCATCTTTGTGACGAGTGTGCAGCCTCACGGGTGTTTGGCAAGAGACGGCAGGATTAAACGAGGTGGGGTTTGGCTTCCCTGGTGGCATAGCTACCTACCTCTGGTTGCTTTTTGATCACTGCATTCTCTGGAATCAGGTGGTGTCGAAAAGTCTTATCACAGTTGTAGGAAAATGCTTATGGATGTTTTCCTTCATGATTCAGTAATGGAAATACAGTATTTAGTGGCGCACTTCCACCTTTTATGGGAAGGGGATGTTGACAGCACGATAGCAGGGGAAGTGGATAAGATCAGGAAATGTATGGTTAAATTCTTTAAAGCTGATGGTAATCCCCTGAGCTGAGAGTCTGCTGTGATGCAGACACATCCTGTTTTCGTGTTTAATTTAGTGGGCTGTACCACACCTCTGTCCAAGGGATCTCTGCTCGCTGGTATAATATCTGAACAGCAGAGAAGCTCTGATGACAGGACACAGCTCACCCACACAAAATTTGCTCCAAAAGCTACATCAGTGTTAATCCTGGCTCCCAAAAGCTTTCTTATCCTCTGGGACAGCATGAGTTTGCTGGTCTTCAGGGGTGCTGCAACACCTGTCCTTGTTCCTTGGCTTTGTAAAAGGGAATGAGGAGGTGGAAGTTAGGCTCAGCATAGGTGAAAGCAATCCTGCATAATTGATAGCAAAGCATGTGATGATTAAAACATATTATGTCATATGTGAATCAGAGATTGCCTATGGAATCTCTGCGATACACAGTTCACAGAATTACAGAATGTTTCAGGAAAGAAATTTAGGAAAAAACTTCACAGATTGTACATTTAAAAGAACAGTGTGGGAGCATCCTTCTATGCTTCAGAGAAAGGGAGATTTACACCCACACACCAGCAGGTATGCTTTCTTTTTCTGTACTACTATGAAAAACACACTTGATAGAACAATCCCTATTGTTCTTTCATTGTGTAACATTGAAGTAGCCACAGAAGCTACTGGGAGGAA
The DNA here is from genome assembly GCA_013390105.1 of Tichodroma muraria. NCBI lineage: Eukaryota > Metazoa > Chordata > Aves > Passeriformes > Sittidae > Tichodroma > Tichodroma muraria. The sequence goes on along the minus strand of WAAG01002871.1, from coordinate 38,253 downwards.
AAGCCTTTTAAAAACTGAGTCTCATACCAATGTGACCCAGGTGTTTGCACTTTTGCACTGGTTCTTCTGGCTTTCATTGGTGAGACATTGTGTGAAAAAGGAGTCTGCCACTGGATAGTTAATAACATTCTTCTTTTCATCTTGGGGCTTTTAAAAAATGTAGAACTAAAATTGTGGAAATCTTTTTCTGGCTTTGACTCTTTCCAGATTATCTTTGTAGCGATGCTCCATTTCTTTCTTTGAATTAACTGAGTTTCATACCAAACTTTCCAGTAGTTTTTGATTTCCATTTTCTTCTCCCAAGTAACAAGTTATTAAAACTGGATTAATTAAAGCACTCTGTGAAAACTCACCTGTCTACAGAAATTGGTTACTTTGAGGTGCCTGCATTGTTCCTGCTACCATTCTTCCATCACTTTTGAAGTTAGGGTGAACCCAAGATCCACATCTGGAAACAATTGTGTCATGGCATCTGCAGTAGCAGTTGCAGCCAAGCTGGTGAGGTACTTAAGTAATTTCTATTTCAGATTTTCAGGGCAGTATACATAGGAGTCACAGTATTTGGTGTGTTACGTGGAAATAAATTACACTGATCCAACTTGGTACCAGCTGAGTACGTTAAAGTTTCAAACTGACAATATAAAGGCTTCAGAGCTATAGTCTGTTAGTTCAGACTGTCTCAGGTCCAAAGACTCCAGTATGGAATGAAGCCCTGGCGTGGGAGGTGCTGTGGGTGGGCAGGACTGTCAGACTGATGTGCTCTCCCTCGCGGCTTTGAACAGGTGATGTGCTGCTGAACATCAACGGCATTGATCTGACCAACCTGAGTCACAGTGAGGCCGTGGCCATGCTGAAGGCTAGTGCTGCCTCTTCAGTAGTTGCCCTGAAAGCCCTGGAAGTCCAGATTGTAGAAGAACAGCCCCAGGCTAATGAAGAACAATTGAGTACCATCAGTGAAAATGAATACGATGCCAGCTGGTCCCCGTCGTGGGTCATGTGGCTGGGACTTCCAAGGTACAGAATTAATCAATTAAGTACTTAGCTGTTTTAAGCTAAGTCCTGCAAGAGACAGAAAGAAGCAGAGACCTGCTTAGTTGCAGCACATCTGCCCTTGTTTCTGCCTGGCCATCTCGGCTGTATGCACTTGGCACTGTGCTTAGGAAGTGGGCTCTGAACAGGAGCAATGTTTCCTTAGGAAACTGGAAGATGAATAGACTGGATTTATCCCTTCACAAACCATAAGTAACTACCCATGCAGAATCTTCTGTTCAGACACAATTCATCTTTTTTTTATTGTTTATTGCACTGTAACTTTCTATAGAATATCTAAAACCAGAGCAATTACTAATAAAACCACAAAGTATATATCTATCTGTCTCTTTGTTAATCTGCTACCTAAATTTATCAGGCCAAATACTTAACTTCAGAATATTGCATCAGATTTTGGCCATTCTGACAGACTCTTGACATGTCCTGTGCCAAGACTGTAGCCATATAACTATAGGCTCACATTGTTTTTTTTCAAGAATCCACTACAATCTCTGCCAAACACAAAAACTCTTAGAGGTTTGCAGCAAGCTCCCTCCCCTTAACTACTCTGCAATCTGCTGGACATCACTTCATTTGTACTCCTCACTCTCTCGAGGCTGCAGCTATAATCTCATTCTGGCATCACTTGTTATCAAGAGGAGCTCCTGCTGCAGCTAGTAGAGTTGTTAACTTCAGTCAGGGCATGCAGGTTAATTCCTTTCCCTCTGATGGATTTATCAGGTCTGTACTTAAAGTGTAAAACCACAAGACGAACCGGATAGACTGGGGAGCAGAATGTAGCTGAAGATAACAACCATGCATTGACCCTCCAGAGGCTTCACTTTTTCTGAGTTTAACTGTCAATTAATTTATCTTCTATTAAAGTATTAATGAGTAATCTCAATAAATGGTTCTCAGTTTTGGTAAATATACTTTTTATTCATGCTTTAGCTGCAGTTTATTTCTTACGTAGTGGTTTATTTCTTTCATGCTACAGATTCCCATGTATGGCTTCTAACAGTATGTTGTGCATTGTGCTTTAAAGCAGCATCAAACAACAGTAAAAAACTTGGTATCTTTTTACTGAAAAGTTAATTTCTATGTCTCTTTGTTTTTTTTAAATTACAATCATTGCCAGCTTCACTGGCAATAATTAATTTTCACTAGGGCTGATAACATATAGCAGTACAGTTAGTGAAGTGTGATCTGAATTATTTACATACTGTGTAATAAAACGGTTAGTCATCTATATTTTCATTACTGGTGATGAATCAGTACTGAGGTAACGAAGATTGTGCATGGATTTTTAATTTTTACTTAAAGTAGTAAAAGCTTAAACTAACTGGGGGTGGAAGACAAATGCTCTGAGTTTTTGATTTGCAAACTGAACACATCAGGTATTGATTTTCCACCCACATTTTTGCCACCTGCAAAATGCCTAAAATGCAGTTCTGTTACCATTAGTTTGCAGAGTTAACTGTGTTTAAGTAATTATTCTAGCACTGCATTACTTCTTTTAAAACACTTCTCTGTCTCAAGATTGCAGGGGATCTTTAGTAATTGGTTTGAATATTGCAAAATTACTCTGGGAACAGAGATCTGATCACCATGCCTGCCCTTCTCTTCCACGCTCAGCGCAGTGGTAATGATGAGATAGCAGATGTTGTGCCTGCTGTAAAACCATACATGGCTTTTTCTCTGGTTATCCTGTGCTTCCATTCCACAGCTGCCTGCATAGCTGCCATGATGTGGTGCTGCGGCGGAGCAATTTAGGGAGCTGGGGCTTCAGCATCGTCGGTGGCTATGAGGAGAACCACACAAACCAGCCTTTCTTCATTAAAACGATTGTTCTTGGAACTCCTGCCTACTTTGATGGAAGATTAAAGTAAGCCGAAGTAACAATGGGAGAAATAGTAATAGTAATAACAGCAACAGTAATGAACCACTTTTAAATAGCTTTGTGCCACTAATTGCTTATGGAAATACACTGTAGCATTTTGTGCTGCTGGATCATGCAGTCCTGTAGTGCTTTGCCTCCCTAATGAGTGGGATGCAGGGAAGTAACAGGGTGCTTCTGCTGGGGAAGGGGCACTTTAGAGGTGATGGCATCTCCTGCGCTCTTCCCCAGCTGTGCTGCTGATGTCATCTGCTGTCTCCCTGTTGATCTCCACTTTAGGCCAGGAGACAACATGCAGTGTATATGTGCAGAACTAGCCAGTTTTTGTCTCCCTATAAAATAGCTAAAAGTTTGAACTTAACCTCTGCAAAAGTGGGCAAAACTGCTTTATGCATTCACATAGCCTTCTGAAGCCTCTTCTGGAAACTGATACTGAAGATGGGTGCTGATGCTTTAATAGAAGGGCAAGGAAGTGGATGATAAAAATTTCTGAAAAGATTGTTAAGGAGCCAAATCCCCATGGCATTGCTCTGTCATTAGCTACAGGAAAGTCACTGATAAATGAAGCAAGTTCAGCAGCAGCCCCTGAGATGGTGGAGCTGGAGCACTTGCCCCATGAGGAGAAGGCTTCAGGGTCAGCCAGCAGCCCCTTCCAGTACTTACCTGGAGATCACCAAGGAGACAGAGCCCAGGCTTTTCAGTAGTGCAGGGTGAGAGGATGAGTGACAACAGGCACAAATTGAACAGAAGAGCTTGAGACTGGTTATGAGGAGAAGCTATTTCCCCATGAGGATGGTCAGGCAGTGGCATACATTGTGTGGTCTCTGCCCTTGGAGGTTCCTAAGACTGCTGGGTAAAGCCCTGAGAGTCCTGGCCAGAGCTTACAACTGGCCTTGCTTGCAGTCGAAGCTTGGGCTATAGATCTCCTGAGGTCCCTTCTGACCTTAAAGATTATGTGGTTTTACTTACACGTTACATTTGGATGCAGCCCCCAGGTTTAGTATCCAGATACACATCTTAGCCTCATGTAGGATTAGTTCAAAATTAGGACTTAAAATTCCCATTAAGGGTTCTCTTGTTCATAAATTTGACTTTTTGTGAAGGTGGCAGTCAAGAATATGCAACTTGAAGTTTCGTGGCATGATTTTTACATGCAGATTTTCTTACAAAGTGACTTAAGAAAAGAATGTACTTATGCCTAGGGCCTTGACAGTAATTGATTTTTCAGTTCAGTGACTAAATAAATAAATGAAAAAATGACTTGGCTGAACACAAAATTACTTTTTTTTCCAACTGTGGAACAGTTTGGATTAAATTAAAGATCTCAGTTCTACTCAAATTAAATAATTTCAGATTGGGGACTTAATAACTAGAAGTCTTCACACAAATGGAAATTCAGGTATCATTCCTAAGAAGAGTAGAAGAATCATCATGGTCACATTTACCCCCTTGTAACCTTTGGAAAATATGCTTTTGTGTGATAATGTGATATAGTACTCTCTTTTCAGAGGTACTGTTCCACTGAAAATGTGGACTTAAAAATGGGCCATCAACAAGGGAGAGCCCTTAGAACCTGCACCTTGAGTTATTGTGGGCCAGGTCTCTTCTAAAGCTGTTCTGTTTTGTTTAAATTACCTAAATGTTAGGCTGGAGAGGAAGGGAGTAAGTAACTTCACAGTTCAGTAGTTTAGACAGTTTTCTGCTTACATGATCTGTCTGGTGTGATTTAATCGAAGGCAGAATGACTTCTTGGAAAGGCTGTGGGAGTGAGATGTCACGCAGTAAACTGTAGCACTTCGGTTTGGGTGATGGGGTTTCTTGGTTCAGGCAGAGAAGAACTTTTGAGTGCACATTTGACTGACGGTGGTAACTCTGCTTCCTCTTCCTCTGCTCTACCCTAGGGAAAGCTGAGGAGAGCATCTTTTTGCCACCCCTTTTTGGTGCCTTCAATACTTGAGTGGATCAGTTTCAGGAAAAGTCCTGTTTGATCTCCAAGCCACATTTGACTACTCTGGGGAATGTCACACACACTTGCAAAGCAGAGGTGTCTAGAGAAGGAGCATGCTCAATGCCAAAAGAAAGTAGGTTCATTTTTGAAGTTTCTCTTGAGGTTTAAAAAATCAGAACTTAACCCTTCAAGGTCAATTTTCTCAGGACCAGCAAATGGCACCCTCACAAATTTCTGTTACCCATTTCAAAATGCAGAGATGTTGCAATTGAACCATCTGCTGAGGGAGATTTCAAGCCAAATGGTTATATTTGACAAAATCATAAGCCACTGAAAACAAGGTTCTTAGTTGGAATGTGGTTGGTTGGTAACCATAAGTATCTTTACTTACACCTCCTACAGTAAAGGCATGTTTGGTGTAAATGTGTTATAATCCACACAAACAAACAGAAATGCTTCTGTCATGCACATGCTATT
>WAAG01002871.1:6831-30975 GCA_013390105.1 Tichodroma muraria | reverse complement strand
CTGGTATAATATCAGGGCATATTATCGCATGTCATTAATTCCAGTAGCTTTGTTTTCAAAAGAAATAAAGGTACTCTTTTGCAAGAAGAAAAAAAAAAAAGAAAAAAAAAATCTCATATGAATGGTTTTATTTCTCTCTGTAATGTATACTATTGGTTTACTTTCGTAATATTAAAATACAAAAGAATGTCCTCTCCAGTATATTACTGTAGTGAGAATCCTTGTTTCTGAAGCAAACACCAAATTTATTTGATACTCTTAACTGATTTAAGAAGCAGTTTTCTCCCATCTCCAGATGGTGTTTAACTGTATGCTTTGCCCTTAATGCAGACTTTTTTGTGAAGTACATCTTAGTGTGTAGGCTTTAGGGAATTTTTTGACATGTGTACTAGATTTAGTGTTTTTTATTTTAAAAATTACAATTTTCATTCAAAATCCTGCAAAAATATTTTTAGATTTTTTTTTCCTTTTATGTGTTAAATGTAACAAAAGCATGGGTTAGCTTAAACTGTGCAGTTTTGTTTCTGTGTGCTGTAGCTTTTGATCAGAATACCTAAGCGATAAAACTTTTCAGAATAAATTCGCTTCCTGAATCATTTTTCCCCTTTCTCTTGTAGCGGCATAGTTGGGTTTGGTTTCCTGTGCCTTCTGTTTTAAATTATTTCAAGATGATTTTTTTCCAAATATTGCTATCTAATTGTATGGTATTAATGAAGGATGAATGAAAATAAAGGTTCATTCTACACATTGTAATAACTCAAAAGTATTGTCTCACTGTTTGCAAAAGATATGGGGGAGCTCGGTGCAGACTCGGTTTAAAGATAATTGTTTTTCTCCTGTGATTTCTCATAAATTACAGTTAGTGAACATAAGGGTCTGAGGGTATGCTCATCCTGCCAGGGTGACATACCAGCTGTTTAACCATTAGTCCCAGCACTGAGAAGTGTTTCTAAAGTGGAGGTAAAATCTGTGCTTTATGGTACTTTGCCACAAGTAGTGTTTCCTCTTTCCCCCTCCATGCCAGCTGGTACTGATCAGCTGGAGGATGTTTTCACAGCAGAGACTCGATGCAAGGAGACAGTCTTGCTGGAAACATCAGTTTTACAGCTGAAACTTTAGCCTCCTGGTTATCAGTTCCCATCTCCATCTCCTGCAGGCAAGGATGCTCTATCCTTAGATGTCTGCAATGCTAGAATGAGTCTAAAAGCAATTTCTCAGTGATTTGCAGTAAAGTTGCCCAGATTCTGTACTGCTGCTCCTTGCAGTAGTTATGAATAGTTGAGTTCCTTTAAAAGAGAATCATGCCTATATACAGAAATGCAAAAGAAACCTGCCACATCTGCCAGTATGTTATGAGGTCTTGTATTTCTTGTAAGGTAGGAGCCAGACCATCAAAGTTTTGGTTTACGGACAGATGAATGAGTTCATTGCTGCAGGGGGAGGTGCACAGAGCTTTGTGTAAGGTGGTGGACTTGGTCATCTGTGTGCTGGAGCTTCATGGGAGGAACACCTTTTCCAGAAAACCCTAGGGGTCTTCAGTTAAGAATGTAAAAGAGTTTATTCTACATCACAGCATGCCAATAATGTGAAATCTAGAAAGCTCATTTGCCACGCTAAACTTTCTCTTTACAGTCATGAAAAACTGAGGGGAAAATCAATGTCACAGAAGAATTAAAAATATATATTAAGAATATATTTTCAAATTCTGTAATAGATCTGGGGTGGGTATGATTAAAATCTAAGCCTGGTTCTCAGAATGTGACCCAGACAACATCAGAAGCAAGGCGAGTTCCTTTTCTTAAAGAAACTTGACCATTTACTTCTGAGGCAATTTTAATGGATTGTAAACATTTATTAACAAACTGAGGTAGGAGATCCTGATGACTTAAGAGTATGTGTATGCCAGGCAGGACAGTAGCAATGTCAAACACTGAGTTAAGGCAATACATGCCACATGGCCCAAGAAAAAAGGTGGTGTAATGCCAAGGAAGGTCACTGAACAACCTCATCCCAGTTGTCTCAGGCAACTTCTAGGTGAGCTTACTTGCCTAAAAAGTGATTCTTTGCAGACACGTAGAGAAAGGAGAGACCTTGTCACGCCTGAAATTAATCTGTGTTGCTAGTGAAGAACAATTCTTAAATTACTTGTTGCTCAGAGGATGAGAAGGTTTTAGACTTTATATTGCTGGGATGATTCAAATAATACTATATGGATAAGAAAGCTTACTCTTAACTAAATGTTGATGTTGTCCTTCTATTTGTTGCCATACCACACATGGATAAATCTCCTGAATATGCTCCTAAATAGCAGAGCAGTATGGGTGCAACACCCATATCAGTGATGCATTGCAGATGATACAATGGTGGTGAAATCCCTTCGTAGAGTCACACAGAAAACTCAGAAATCAACTTGGCTCAAGAATCTGGTCACAGGCAGCCTGCTCAGCATCAGCTGTGGCATCCACTGGGCCTGAAGCTGGTTAGAAGGAGAAGGAACGGGTTTGGGTTTGGGGTTGGTTTCTGTTGTTGAGCTATGCTGGTAAAGGCTGGCTGGGGGAGCCTGTGGGTTGCAAGCACAGCCAAACAAACAGCACGCTCCTCAGTGGGGAAAGCCAAGTTTGTTTGCACAAGGAGGGATGAGGGCCAAGTGCTTCCATCACAGGCTGGGGAGGAATTGAGCATGGAATAGAAGGGCAGAGCCTGTTCTGTGACTCTAAAGGGCAAATACCACATCTAGGAGGGGCTGACCCTCTATGCTCTCCTTCAGAAGCAGTAGCCTTGATTTCCCTCCCAGACCTTTCCTACCCTGGCCTAGCCACAGCAGCCAGGTGTAGAGACCCTGTAGAGGCCATGGCTCAGGTCTACAGAGAAGAGGGAAGAGCTTTGAGGCCACTTTGCATCCCCCAGCAGCCTGCCGTGGTGTGAATACCACCTTCACTTGCATGGGAGCTGGTGGGACCCAGTGGTTACTCAGTTTTGGGGGGTCTTAGAGGGAGGTGGTCTGCAGAACAACCACCGGCCACTTTTAAGATGCAGCTGCAGGGGCTGGTCCAAACACATCAGGAGCACTCCCTAACTTGGGTCTTGGAGCTGTGCTTGCCAATGCTGTGGATCCATAGAACACAGAATAGCCTCTGCTGCGTAGGGGGTTCATCTGCCAGCTCTCTTTTAACCCCAAAGCATAGTACGTGGTGATGCAAAACCACCAGGCAGCAACACCCAAAATGCCTTTTTTCTGCCCACAAACAGGCAGCTATTGAGCCTTAAGCAGCCTTAGGGCAAGCCTGGGCATCTGTTTCCACAGCCCTTTCTCAGTGAACAGCTCCACTAAAGCCAAACAAGCCAGGTTTGCAGTTTGGACACAGCTTTGTAGGGTAAGGAATTAAGTACACAATTAAGGAATCAATTTGGTGTTTTGTTTGATCTGGGACAAACCAAAGTGCTGGTTGCTTTGCTCCCAGGTTTTGATATAAAGTGATTGTGGAAAGCTACAGAAGAGAAGCTTTTTAATCAGATTAGAATAGATAAAGAGTATAACCCCTTGGTTATACAATTGAGCTTTCTAATCATATTAGACTCTAATACCAGCATCAGTGCCATATTGGAACAACAATAGCAAAAAGCTGTAAGCATAAAATATTACTGATCCTTAAACATATTACAAAATGTCATCCACTAAAGTTAAAAAATGTTGTCGTGTTTGGGGAAAGGTGCCAGCTGAAAAAAAACAACACTCGTGGGGCTGAAGTCCTGTGTACGTGTGCAGATTAAATGCAGCACAGCAGTGGTAAGGCTTGACCTTTTTGTTTCTTACATTTTTATTAATTAAATTGCTTCCCAGGCAGCTACTTCTGTCGTGTCTATTACCCACCTTAGCCCTCATCTACCAAGGTGCTAAGTACACTTAACTCCTTTTGCAATCAGTTAAAGTGTCCCTTGTTGTAGGATGCAGCGAGAGGTGGCTCCCCTTTACTGGTGAAATCTCTGGAAAGAAACATCTTCAGCTCTCTTGCCCCTCCACTGCTGCAGCCAGTGCTCAGCATCCAGCAGTGCTTAAAGCCAGTGAGGACTGAAGCCAAGAGCCAAAGGAAAGGGATGTTAATGCATTTCAAACGCCTGATTTAAGTGGGTTGATTTTCTGGCATCTCTGTGTTCCTACAGACCTGAATTTCCTCTGCGAGCCAGGTTTGTGAGTACAAAGGACCCTGCTTGGTGTCACTGGTCTTCCACTGAACCTCTGCCCGTGGCTTCGAGTCCTGCCAGGACGCCTCCGGGCTACAGCCTCCTTGAATTGTAGCAGGTGATTGTGGCTGTGCCTCCTTGAGCAAAACAGCCAAGCAATAATTCAAAACTTAAGGTTTTCCTTTCTTCTTCCCTCCAGCTGGAGTTGCCTCTTCCCCCAGACGTGCCAGAGGTGCTGTGTGGTTTGTTTTGATTGAGCAGAGTCAGGGTACCAAAGACCTCAAATTTCAACCAGGCAGTCCCTTCTGGCTGCAGTGTGAGCATGGCTGCCAGCTGGGCACGGGGTGATGGCTGAGAGGGCAGTCAGGACAGGCCAGAAGCCACCATGCCGCTCATCCCATCCTGTGGAGCTGGTCAGGGATCCTGGGTCAGCTGTCCAGATGCAGCAGGTTTTTGCCTGTTTTCACCCCTGGTTGAATGCCACACCAGCCCATCTATGGTTTTCACCTTGGGTAAATATTTTGCACGTCACAGAATCCTTCTCATCCTCAAAATAGATAGCATTTAACTTCAGATATCTCTTCCCAAACTTTCCACCTTTTTTCTGGCCCTTTTGTGTATTTCCTGACCACTGTCCCCCAGCAGTCTGTGCAACTGCTGCTTCCCTACAACTTCCCTACAACTGCTTCTTCCCTTCTACTTCCCTTGGCTGCTTCTCTACGACTGTCTGAACTGCTGTTTTCCCCAAGGCATCTTCCAGCCCACTAATGCCTCCTCCGGGCTCCCAGGGGTATCTCTGTGTCACCCTCTGACATGTAGCACCCAGGGAGCTGTAAAGGCTGTTTTGGGCTGGGGGGTTCAGGGTGGCACCAGGACAACGGCTGGATTTTCTGCTCCCCACCCGGGGGAAGACTGGGACCCATCACAGCTGGTTCTAGGAGAGGTCCCCCACCTCTGGTGCCCACCCCAGCACCCCCCACACCGGCGGCCCCAGGTTGGCGGGCGGGGCCCACTCTCTGACAGCCTGGGAAGTTCGGCTCTTTGTGGTTCTTTGTCTTTGGCGCCCTGGTAATTATGCACCTTATGAAGATATCCGATGTAATCATACCCTTCTAAAAATGCCTCGGATTAAAAGCTTTTCCTGGGTCTTTAGGTGATGGGCCTGCAATTACAGAAAATGAACTGCATTTTAGCTTTCCATTGAAATTAATAACGGTGGTTCTCCAGTTGACTCTGTGAGTAGTTAATGGAACAAACTGGATGCTCCACTACAATGAGGGTTTTAAAGCTATTTGAGAGAGATTCTGTGTTTCAAATAGGAAAATAATTCACACAATGCAAAATCATTTTGTGTTTGCATCTCTGAGAAATAATGGCTCTGTGTAGTTTTGAGATGCAACTGTTTATCAATAATTGTTTCAATGTGCTCTTCCATCCTTTGCTGCACTGGAAAAGAATGACCTGCAGAGAACTCTGGAAAAAGAAAAACAAGTCAAGGAATTAATGATGCAGAAAGGAGCTCCAGCCTGAGCTGAGCTCCATGAGGGGGTTTTACCACGAACCTGGAAAAACAGGTTTGTGTGAGTTCATGCAGGGCGGAACAGCAAATATTCTGAGTCTTGTTGAATTTCAATTACTCCATCTCCAACTCGGCTCAGTTAATCTCAGCCTCTGAGAACTGGCAAATTTTGAAGTGCTGCTGGTGGGTTGCAGCCCATATTAGGGAGAGAGGAGCCAGCCCCTCTCCTACATCCCTGTCAGCCTGCCCCACAGGCAGGGGCAAAATAGCTCACGCATCTTCTGCTGCATCAGCTTCCTTTCACAGATTCTGGCCCGCAGAGTAGAGGTGTGTTTGATGCATCATTCTCCAGGGGAGTGGAAAAACAAGTGGTCCTTCTGTCCCGGGGGCCCTTTTCATATGAACTGGGAGCAGGATGGACCAGGATCCAGCTCTGCCCCTCTCATGGTGAAACCACTCCCACTGCTCCTCTGCCCTGGGGATACTGGAGATTCAGAGCAGGTTCAGACCTTTCTTCCCATGCAGCAGATGTACTGCAGAGCCACCCTATCTTAACAGACACTATTTCAGTGTCCCCAAATTTATCTCCCATCCACTGCACTGTGATACTGCAGCAGAAAAGGCACTGAGTGCCACGAGCAGCTCCCTGGGATTGATCAGGGCTGGCTCCCTGATCCTGGTTCCTTTAGCAAGGCGAGAAGAGACCTGAGCATTCCCACCTCCTGCCCAAGCAGTCTTCCCTTGGGTTCTCCTCCCAGGGTGTGGGGCTGGTCCTTGCTCCCACATGCTATATCCTGCCAGGAGCTGCTCATCTGTCAGTAGTGCCAGTTTTACTGCCTTTTCCCTGGATGATGGCATCACCCTATGTAAGTTTTACTACCTTCCCTGACATCAAAAATAGTTGTGTTTTCAGGGCAAGTCTCTCAGCTGTCCAAAGCAACCTGAACCGCAATCTAATGAAACTGTGTTTTGCATGGAGTTCCTTGAATGAAACAGTTGCGCTTTTCTTTATTTTTTCTCTCTATCCGAAAGTATCTGCCAGAAATCCAGTGAGACAACCACAGAGGAATCACAGAGACTCTCCTGAGGCTCACACAACCACAGGAAAATATTCCCTCTGTCAGTGGACATGTATGGAAACCTGTAGTTCACCTGCCTCCTCAGGTACCCTTGGGAAGGGTGAGAGGTACCAACTTCCAGCAACAACCCAAAATCTCTGGCCTGGGCCCAGAACCGCTTGTAACAGCAGTTCTTGCACAAGAACAGGTTTTGGCAATGTCTTGCTTCCCAGCCAGGCTGGATGTGATCAAGAATGAGGGTGTGTAATCAACCAAAACCTCAGGACATGAGATTGTAGGTAGTTTTCTAGCATGTTTATAGATAATATATTTTCATGGCCTATATGCTACTTATTACCCATATATTATAATTACCCATATAACTAACTAAAACTACCTATATTATATAGGTTACAAATAGTGGATAATTACCTAAAGGTTTGCAGCTTTTGGGTGGTCCAGTGGACAAGACTGAACTTTGTTTGTTCTCCTTCCAGACTTGCAGCTCCTCAAGGCACAGCTCTGCTTCCTTACACAGCTGTAAATCAGCCCAAGCTAGGTTAAAAAAACCGCCCACACTCAGCTTTCCTTTTTTTCCTTCTCTCCTAATTCACTTTTCCCTCACTATTTGTACAGCCTACCTTTTCCAAAGGACCAGGACCTGGGAAGGTCTGATCCCACCACCCTGGACCAGAACTGCTGATGCGAGAACAGCCAGGACAGGTGGTTCAACCCCAATACAGGCTTTGAAGGCATCCAGCAGCAATGCTTCTGTCTACACTTACTTGATTTCGTGTCTGTGTCTCATTATTTTTGTTGGCAAGGAAGGCACAGGGAGGGGTTTTTCATCAGAGTGGAGTCAAACAAGCACCACAGAAACATCCTTTGGCAGGTGCTGCTACTGCAATCCCATCTTCCATGAGGCAGAGGAACTCTTGCCTAATCTAATGAAGTCTGATTTGTTTGCTTTTAGAAAATCCTTCATTTATTGCTATGATTGGTTAATTCTGTTAGCAAATAGATCAACTGTGCCCACTTTGTGTGTGTTTCTCATGTGCCACACGACTATGCTGCACCTGGATTATCAACAGGAGGTCTCTGTAATGACTGTGCCTTAATTCATGTTCTGCCACCACAAGAGGCCACAGCTCCTCAGCTCTTGCTGGAGGTCATGGCTGGGGCACTCAAATGTCTGTTCTTGGAGATATAATTACACAAAATCTCGCTCCCTAAACAAACTCCCCTGTGCAGAGTTCCAAATCAAATCAACCTTCACACACATGTGCTAGAGTCCTGGAGGAGGAGGTTTTAGTGGCAATGCTGCCAGTTCTCTGCCCAGAGCCACTCTGATGACTGGCCTCACAGTCATGACACTGCCCAGTGTGGTGGCCTTGTGATGGCCATTGGCTGCCCCAGGCTGGCAGGGTCTTCCCGGGCATCAGCCACAGCTCCTTCTCAGGGACTCCAGGTAGTCAGTCAGTGAATGAGAGGTGAGGCTCAGGCTCATCCTTCGGTTATTTTCCAAATGAGCAGGCAAATGGACATCTTCCTTGGTTTAGGGTAAATTCCTTGTCGTCCCTACCCTTCTGAAGCTGGGTTGCTCTCCCCCTGCCTCGCATTCACAGGAGATGCTCGCCTCGGCTTGAGAGTGATTGATTACCAATCTTCTGAAATGGGAAACCTATCTACTTCATCTCGGGGTGGAAGGCTGAGCACAGAGAGGCATCTTTGTGATGCAAATTTCCTCTTTGTTTAGCGTTATTTTTCATTGTGGAACAGATAAAAGCTAAGCAGGGAGCAAGGAGCAAACTTGGCATGTTGTGACAGGCACTCGAAAACAACAGACAAAATGTGCAGATTCCAGCTTCAGCCAGGTGTGTCTGTCTGTCACTCGCTGAGTCTCTGGAAGATTTGAGTAGCAGATATTTTAATTACAAATGCTCAGTCAAGTCAGTACATTTCTCAGTACAGAAGCAATGACAGGCAAAAAATAAAAAAGATTTTCTTAAAATGCAGCATGTACAGCAACATCCACAAACTTTAATAATAAGATAAGCACATCTGAAAAAAAATAAATTAAAACTCATATATATAAACTAGGAGGAGCAAAATACACCTATAGGGAGACTGCAGGTAAGCCTCAGCTCAAACTTGGAAAGCTACATAAGCCTTGGAAGTCTGGAAAAACTTGCCATTGTGTAATTATGCTGCACTCCCATACCCAGAAGTAAAACACAGCTGTGCAATCCTTGGGCTACCCAGGACCTTCATGATGGAGAAGAATTGCAGCAGATGAGCATCTCTCCCACCCATGGTCTGGGAGGGAGGCACAAGGATAGAGATGCTTTGCTCAGGCACAGGTATCTGTCATGTGGATACCTAATGTTTAAGCCAGGGAGCTTAGGGTCCCTTTCCTCATAATGGAGAGAAACTGGCACTTTTAGGTGCTGTTCATCTCATCCTAGTGTAGTTGTCTGAAACAAATCAGATGACTCACACTGTGGGCATAGCTTTTCTTCTCCCCTCTCTTGAAAGGGAATGAGGATGAGCAGAGCAGCTTTTGCACGACAGTGTCTAAAGCTCGGTGAGAGGAATCCTACCCAGAGTTTTCCAAGTTAGTCAGATGTACAGGCCCTGAGAAGGGCTGCTTTGAGAGCAGCCAGGAAAGCGTGTCCTCTGACTGATGAGGGGGTTAGCAGAGCCCCAAGCCCTCATGAGGAGGGCCTGTCATCCCACTGTCACAACCAAGCAGCAGTGCTGGGATGTAGGCTTAGAGGGCAGACATTTACATCAGGCAAAAGCAGTGGCTCATTGTACAGACAAAAATAATGCATTGGTTTGACTATCGAGGTAATTCATGGTAATTCTCAGAGCCACATGTTGCCTGCTGTACATAAACCGAAGAAATCTCCACTTCCACCTTGAAGATATTCAGAAGCTGGCTGGACATGGTCCTAGAGAAGTGGCTTGAGGTGCTGGACTAAATGACCTCAAGAGGTCCTTTCCCACCTCAAACCTTCTGTGATCCTATGAAATAAAATAATTTCATTATTAAAAATAATACAGAAATTAAGAATGTTCTCAATCAAGCTTTTCCTGAAAGACAACTGAGGTTTTCAAAAATACTTCCATCACTCGGGAGGGCTTCATGTTTGAAATTTCATGAAAATACACTTTCGTGGAAGCCTGCCAAGATCCATAGCTCACTGAGCACTTCCCAGCAGAAAGGACCATCCTCCTCCCACCTGGCTGGACAGGGGGTCATCACTACCACTGCTCAGCGGGGAGGCAGCACCAGGGCATCATCCTCTCCCCAGAGCACTCCCTCCCCTCCTGGCCTGCCCCTGCTCCCTGCCACACGATGGGGCCATGGCCGTGGTGCCAGGCATCCCTCCATGGTCACCCCGGGGCAGCCAGCCTCATGTCTCACTCCTTCTGTTCGGATTTCCGTGCACACTACAGGCGCACCGGTGGGATACGGACAGCAGAACCGCACCCCTTCCTCTCCTTCCGTGGCTCTGCACCTGCAGGGGAAGAGGATACTGATGTCGTTTAGAGACAAAAGTAAAAAAGAAAGTAAAGGAGCAGGAGGCAAAATTATTCTTTCCCGATGGAAAGCTCTCCTGTTTGTTCAGATCATTACCATATCAGCAAACCCACATAAAAGTACCATTAATTTTAATACTTTCCCAAGACTAATTAGGTTTAAATTGGGTAGAAAATATTGTGCAAATAACTATCCATGCATAAAATCCTCGGTGAAGTTTAATCAGGAGGAGTAGAAAACAGGGAAAATAGTTTTTATTAATGCATTTACACCATCTTAGAATTTCCCTGAATTGTGTTTTACCTTGGCTATAAAAATGAAAACATTTAAATTTCTTTAAAATTACATTTGACTTAATTACAGCCAATCCCTAATACCAGCAAACAACCCATTTTGCCTACTTTTCAGCATAAATAGCCACCAGCCTCATCATTTCATAAAGAGTTGTTTTCCTACATGATGTTCTCTATGTGCAGAATGTTAATAGCTACTATAGCTGAATACGAATAGGCTTTGTAGCTCCACTTGAAATATAGAAAAATGGCCCAGACATTAAAAAAGATAAAAGGGAAAAGGGCAGTAATGAATTTAGAGGAAAATGAACATTAATGGTACTAGCATTACCTCATGTTCCACATAACAAATTATTGGAAATCTGTCAAGCACACCAAATTATCTACTCATCTGCTGTTGTGGGGCCCTTTGGAGCCATCCAAAACCAGCAAAAGCAAGACAATTTAAGCTAATTTTACTATTTATAACAATAGAACAGACCATTAAGATAAATTAATGTCATTATCAAGTTTCTATGAAAATGACAAATACCGCTATTTCAAGCAGCTTTAGAAGCTGTTGACTATAATGAAATCTGCTGTACAGGTACTAAAAAGAAACACTCCAAGTAATTATTTTCTAGTAGCTTGTTTGTTTCCTTCACATTCATTTACTTTCACCACAATTAGTTCTGTACACAATATATGGTAACTAAACAGTCAACACTACGCAGCATTAAGACTAATTAGACAATTATGATGCAGTTTTCAGCCTTTTAGGTCCTAAAGAGAGCCAGGAGTAAACATTTTAGAGGCAAAAATAGCGGCACCGCATCGATTTGCGGGTCTGGAGTTTGAAGGAATACAAAGCAATGCGAGAAATAAAGCCAGGTAAAATGCTTTACACAAAACAGCCTGAATTGAGATGGTTATTAAATGATCTAATTGCTGAGGCTCCAAGCACGAGGCTGGACATGGCCAACAGAAACCAGCCTGGATGGTTAGTTAGGATGCTGGAGCAGGCTGGCTCCCGGGTAGGCTGTGGAGCTTGGGGTGAGAGCAGTGCCGGGTCAGCGCTGGCAGCCCCGGGCTTGCATCAAGGCAGCCAGCTGACCAAGAGCCAGTGTGACACCAGTTGTGGATGGTGGGTGGAAAAAACGCACATCCTGGGAAGATGTACATGTATTCTTTCAAAGCTTCCTCGGTGCTGTAACTCCGGGTGCTTCACGCGTACCGCCCCATCCCTTCAAACCTCCGGCACCACTGCGCTGCGCGAAGAATTCTGCAAAAAGAATGCATTTTCTTACTGCCAGTCTTCAGAAGATAAAGAAAACAGAAGCTCATGGTCCCTCCTTCTCTACTACTTGGGATTTCCTGGACAAGGCTAGGAAGGATCCACAGTACTGCAAACACAGCACAGATGCCACTTGCTACATAAACACATTCCAGCCAAAGTATCCATGTTCAGCTGCATTAACCAAGCACAGTGGAGGTAGACATGGAGTGCTAGGTGGAGATGTCACGCTTTCCCTGGCCAGCCTTGAGTCTTTTTCCTCATCTCACTCACTCACACAGAGGGCAAAAATAGGATGAGCAAGCTTAGCATCCGTCTTTGAATTCCTTTTCACTTTTCCCATTTCTGTAGCTGCCAAGCTTTTATCTGCTCTTTGTGTGCCACTTCATGCCAGGGATATAATGAAATAATTTGCATATTTGCACATAATTTCCAGGGAAACATCTCCAACTTTGAAGCCCCTGTACGGCTGGGTTGTGGGGCCAGTGTGAGTTGCAGGGGTTTCTTCCCTGGTCTGATGCCTGGGGAAAAAAGCTCTGCCTTCATCCCTGCTCAGGGATAAGCAAGTTGGGCCAGGAGCCTCCTTCTTGCTTCAAACACAGCAAGGGGTTGAGCTGGGCCTCCCGGGATTGCTGTGGTGCAAGCCACAGTCCTCATTCTCAGCTCCCTGCTGAAAAGGTAGCACTCCGCAGGGCAGAGCACACGTAGGGACAAGCTGTGCCAGGGGATTCCCAAGAGCCTCAGGACAGGGTTCCCTGCTCCCAGGGCCATGATGTCATCTCCAGCCCAGGAACCGGAGAGGAAGGCACCAAAACCAGCTGCTGACAAGAATACTCCTTCTTTCTCCTTTTCCTCCTGGCTGTTCCCTGTCCCACATCTGGCAACAGCGCCACAACACGGAGATACCTTAGTTTGGGTGCTTATCAGTTCTGTGCTAATGACTATGGAAGGTAATTAGTCTATAAAAGCATTATCACAACATTCACTGTTATTTATGACACTTTATTGGTACTATCGGTCAGGGATTTTATGAAGCAGAGGTTTTCTTTTTCCTTAATTAGATGTTTATGAGAGAATATCAAATCTGACAGTCCATTTAGGAATTTATTACAGAATAAAGAGACTCCAGCTGAAAGCCAGCTTTGGTTTATATGACCGGCTTTGCACTGGATTTAACAGAAGCTAAATAGAAGAAGATATTAGATAGAAGCTGTATCTATCTTAGATAGAAGCTGTATCTATCTGCAAATTTGACTCAATGTCCCTGTGATGGACTGTGCATCCATCAATTTAGGAAAGGCTGAACCATCCACTCTGCTCAAAGCTGCTTCTGAAGGCTGGAGATGCTTAGGTTGTGTGGGCATGCAAGAGCAAAAGTCCTGGGAGTTCCTGCAACAAGATATTTTCTAATGCTTTTTTTTATAGTCACTGACTAAGTGAGTGCTTAAAAAAAGTGCTTAAAACCTTCCTAAAGCTCTCTCAGGAGCAGCAGGAGCCCAGCAGCCATCACAGAGCAGGGGCACAGTGAGCTCAGTCACTTGAATGGACGTCTGAGCCCTTGGGACCTTCACTTTGGTTTCTGTCTTGTTACAGTCTTTGGCCCTTGTGCTTTCCCCTGCATTTTTCATTACCTGGACAGTCACTTGTATTGCTCCACCTCAGAAAGATGCTAAAAGGAATTAAAATTCGGCATCACCTGAAAGGGGTGATGACCTGGCTGCTGGTCCCTCATCCAGCAGCTGTCAGCAGCACCAGGACACTCAGCGGCCGGGTGCAGGATGGGGCGGCTTCAACAGGAGACAGCAGGGACTGGCAGTCCCTCTGGTGACCAGGAGAGCAGCACCTTTCCAAACGGCTCGGGAGCAGCTGGGAGGCACAGGACAGCCAAGCTGGACTTCTCAGTCTGCCAAGCCCTAAAAAGAAAAGGCTTTTGAAGCCTGGAACTAGATGCAAAGCAGTAGGGAAGGGGGCAGGACAGTAAGACTGTGTCCAAGCAGGGGTGAGGAATTCAGGGAAAAAGCAAGAAAACCTGTCCCTTGTGTGCCTAAATGGTCTCTGCATACCCAAAGGAGCTGAAAGGGGTATTTTAACTCTGCACACTGATCCCTGTCTCTACTTCTCACCTCTGAAATTCTGGAAGCTATTCAATATTTAAGAAGTTACAGTAAAAATAAAACCTTAAACATTTCAAGACTCGGAGAAAACACTACTTTGAAAAACCTGAAGTGCTTGTAAAGGATAGTGGGAGCTGACCTTGCTACAATTTGTAAGAACATTTGTTCAGGGAGAAAACAGAGGTTGCAAAGGAACAGATAGACAGGAGAAAGTCATAGCAAAAACTGAGGAATGAAGCCGCAGCCACACAAATTCAGCCTGGAAGTGGAGTGCAAACCTCCACTAGCCAGGGTGCTTAACCATTAGCTCTCAGTGCCAAAGGCAATAGCATTCGCCAGCTCAAGGCTGGATGCCTGTATTCCCACACAAGTAACTGGGCTCCAGGCAGACGTGAGAATGAGATGTAATAGCCTGCGATAGACAGGCAGTCTGCCCAAGCGATTTGAGGTTCCTCTCTGCCCTTAAACACCGCGGATTTGTGAGAAGGATCTGCAGGCTGAAGAGCTGGGTCAGCAAGGAGTTCACCTGGGCACTCAGTGAAAATGCACACCAGAAAGGACTGCGATGAAAGTGCCGCATCAGTCGCACGTTTACCGATTTTTCCAGAACTTCAGCTCTGTAAATGAAGTACACCCAGGGAAGTTCCTGAGAAATCAGGATTATTTTCGTGTGTGTGTGTGTGTGTGTGTGTGTGTGTGGTCCCCTGCAAGCACAGGACTGTGGTGGAGGCAGGAAGGGAGAGATTTGCCACGGGAGCCACTCAGGTGCTTAAATACCAACTCTCCTTGCTCCCCTGCAAACAGATAGAACCCCACAGACACCCGCACTCATCTTTGCCTCCGATAAAGGCAGCTGGAGGTCAGCTCAGCTCTGGCAGCCGCCGAGGCTGCGCCTGCCGTCGGTGCAGAGCAGCAGAGCCAGCCAGAAAGCGTCAGATGCCCGACAGGCGACCAGCCCCACGTCTCGCACCTCAGCTGCGCTGCCAGGCGCCTGGGGCTGCGCCCTCCTCGTGGAGGCTGCTCAGCATTTTCTTCATGCAAGAGTAATAAAAATTAACGCTTCTTCTGCAGCAACTGACCCAAGTAGGGAAACGAATATTCTTCTCCCATCGTTTGTCCTGCCTCTTGCCAAAACTGCTTTTATCTGTGTATGTGCGATGAGGAAAGGGACACTGGCGGGTGACAGAAAAAGCTGCAGGAGCACTGGTGAGGATACAGAGAAAGATAGAACAGAGCTTTTCCCCATTTCTCCATGCTTTAGCAGGAGAAATAGGACACCATGGCCGCCTTTTCCCTCCTACCCCTGCCTTTGCTTGTGCAAAACCCAGAAAATCCCAGTTCGCCTGGAAAGTCCCTCTGCCATGACATATAGTACAGAAAATTATCAACAGATTTCCTGTCCATCAAGCTGATGCTTTGCAACAGATCCAGCCTGAACAACCCAGAAAACCATGTGGTCACTGTTTTATGTTGTTCTGGACTTTTCTGAGTTTGCATTTAAGCTTTGCCTCTACACCCCAGAAGCACAACCTGGGTAGTGACAAAGAAATCTCCTCCCACTACCACAAGTATTTTTTTCTTTCCCCCTGCTTATAGCTGATGCAAGCATGCCAAGATCAAGGGAATGACATGGTGGTCAAAGTCTGCAGGCAGCCTGGCACAAGCCACTCCAAGGCATGGGCTAGCACAGTGATTCAAGCAGCATTGAAGTAAAATCCAAAGCCATCAGTGTGCACCTTACTGAAAATGGAAGTTTGTGAGCACAGAGACAATACAGGAGTGCACCAGCAAAGCCAAGAGCATCGGACTGATCCTATTGCATAGTTACAGTCAGGTGAGTTTCATCAGAGCTCTCCATTTTAAGAAACAGATGGATTTTCAAGGACTTTTCCATTCAAAGAGCACAGGCAACAGGAACCTGGTGCAGAGCTGACAACCAGCTCACTGCGGTGCTCAGCAACCTGCAGACACGATGCTAATAGCTGCTTATTACATCTTCCTCCAGGCTGGATACAGACACTCAGCCTTTTTTGCAGGAAAATGATCCATAGTACAGGCTGTACTAAAGGAAAAGCTGTAGTCTCCTTAATTGCCTTTAAGCATCTCTCCTTCTTCCAGGAGAAATTAACCACCATTCCATTCTGAAGACGGACGAAAGTGTGTTCCCTCCCATAAAACCAACAGAAGATTACAACTGCTAAACAGTTGCCCCCCAGATGAACAGATCACCTGGCAGTAATTAACCCCTGCACTGATGGAGGTTTTTAACCCCAGCAATGCTTCCTGCTTCCTCCAGAGAAGCCTCCTGAGGAGGCTGCAGAGCTGGGTCTAGAGGTTGCAGCCCACATTTGCTACCCCTGTGAGCAGGTGACCTTGGAGAGGCTTTGCCATGGAGTGTATTTCATGCCCAGTGGATGACAGTGGAGTGCCTTTTCCTTCACACCCTCTGCGTGTAGGCAGTGCCGGGCTGTCCAAGCCTCCCTCAGGTGCCCTGTTACCATCAGGAGCTTCTGTGCCTTTGATGGCCAAGCCATGTCTGGGATGTCCCGTACTTCACCCACATTAGATGCCACTGGGCTCTGTTGCCCTCAGAGCTGGGATTGCTCTCAGAAAGATCCACCTGGGCGTTCTCGGCCTGAGAGGGATTTGGGGGACAACACAGTCTGTGAGATTTATAGCCAGCTTGGAACAAACTACTTTAAATTCAAAAACTATTTGGCCCAAGAGAGTTTCGGAGCAGTGTTGGGTGGCATGGGGATTATATGACTTGCTTCAGCAAGTTAAGGAAAGGAGCTGGCACAAAAGTAGTCTAGAGGAGCAGATTTCTGATGTACCTTGCCTGTGGGGAGATGATCAGCTCCTGCCATGACTGAGGGGACCCTGACCTGCCTGCTTCAGGGCTGCAGGAGGGACCTGCCATCCCTACCCCTGCAGAGCTCTGCTGGCACGCAGGGCACAGACACCTTGACAACACAGTGGGCTCGGGGCACCCACAGGCTGCCAGCTTCCACAGCTTCTCTGTGCGTGTGCCTGAGCTCGTGGGGAAGGCTGGAGCACCGACTTATTCTGCCCGCAGTGAGGAGAGGAAAGACACACACACACACGGAAAGCTGGCGTGGAAACCTGCCAAGCAGCCTTTTCTTCTGTCTTGTGTCCTGGAAATGACTTCCAGCTGGAGGGCAGCAGGAGAGGCACCAACATGACCACATCAGTGTGCCACTGTGGTATTTGAATTAAGCACTTTATCACACAGCAGCTGTGGGACACGAGAACATGTGCACAAAAACTCTCAGGCATCAGGAGCAGTCACTGATGCTCTGCCTGATGTGTGTTTGGGCTCCAGAGTAGGGATGGGGCACATGGGTACCCTGGAGGAATCACAAGTCCAAACATTCCTGATATCAGAGCTGCATGGGGGATTCTGGTGTCTCCGTGTGAGACGTGGTAGGACCTTGGGAACATGGGAAGCACAGAATATGTGTACCTGGACTGTACACATTTCAAATGTATTTGTATTGTGTACATTTCTAATTACCACTAACAAGACAGTCAATCCATATTCCCTCCCAAATCCATCTTCAGCTTTTGCTTCTGCTTCTGGTCTGCCCCAATTTTGCCAGCATAGTCATTTGTGCAACACAGGGTGAACAGGATCACTGTACTTGCTTGGATGACAAATAACCCACCTTTTTGCAAGGTCATTTTTCAGCTGTTTGGCTCAGCAGTCATGAAGCTGCTTGTGCCAGTCCAGCACAGGTGGTAGCATGGTGGGTGGGCATGAAAGGGCAGGGAAAGGAGACGAGAGCGGTGGCTGATGAGAACTGTCTCCACATGAGGCTGCGGCTTTGTGACAAGCAGCAATGCATCTCTGCCCCCTCATTCCTGCAGCATATTCCTTTTTCCACCTGGTACCCTGCTACATCATGGATCT
Source organism: Tichodroma muraria (assembly GCA_013390105.1). Taxonomy (NCBI): domain Eukaryota; kingdom Metazoa; phylum Chordata; class Aves; order Passeriformes; family Sittidae; genus Tichodroma; species Tichodroma muraria. Next base: position 13,058 of record WAAG01002871.1, on the reverse strand, counting down.
GGAGCAACCATTTTGCAGCCACACTGTGAATTGAGTTGGCCTCACCTCTAAAAAAAATACTCTGCAAAATATTTATTTTTAAACAGATCAGCTTTTTAGTCACGACTCTCAGCACAGACGCAAGTTTCCCACTCAAATCAATGGGTGGTGTGACACAGCATGGGCTGGAACAAGGGAATAGCAATTTACAGCAGCTGCCGAGACTGCCTCATAGAGTAACACCATTGAGCACTCCAAGTCAGGACCAAAGTGGGATGTGTGGGTCCACAAAAGATTTCACAACAATAATCACAACATTCTTCAACACCCCCACACCCCTTTAAGCTTAGCAAGTGCAATCTGCTGAATGGTTGATGATGCAAGGTTTCTTAAAGGAGTCTGCATTTCTTTTAAGATTGGTGTGATAAAAACAAAGGAAGCAGGAGATGTACATTGCCACTCTTTGTGATGGGGATTGAAGAGATAAACATGGAATATAAATTGTTTAGTGATATTGTGGTCCCTGAACATTATCTCAAAAACCAAGTCCTATAAATAATGAGGCTTAATAAATAATTTAATATAATAAATAAGGCTTAACAAATAAATCTTGCCAGCTCCAAGCTGGACCTGTTGCTGACCAGGGCTAAGCCCATCAGACATGGTAGTAATGCCTCTGTGATAACATATTTAAGGAGGAAAATGTTATTTTGCAGAAGCAATTGCAGCCGGAGAAAAGAGAACTGAAAATACATGAGAGAAACAGCTCTGCTGACACCAAGGTCAGTGAAGAAAGAGGGGCAGGAGGTGCTCCAGGTGCAGACCATGGCAAGGCAGCTGTGCCCTTGCTGTCCATGGAGAATCGGAGAAGAGCTGATGCTCTTTCCTCAGTGGGCCTGTCAGCTCACACTGCTATGCCCTTTCAGTTAAGAAATAAATCCTCTTTTCCACTACCAGGTGTACCAGGGTGATGAACTGCACCCCGCAGCCTCAGTCCCACCTGGGGAGCTCACCGCACTCTCCAGACGAAGCATTTTGCGCAGCACCTTCGCCACTGGATGAAGGACACAAGCAAGTCATGACTAAATCATGAAATGGCATCTTGAATTAAACATCAATTCACTTTCTTAGAGCCCATTAATAGCAAGCCATCTCTAATTGCAATAATTTGTGATAATAAATGACTATTAATATCCGATTTGACTGGGAGAAAGATAATTTTCTGTCTAAAATGAGGGACATGAAATGAATTATTATGCAGGTGCTGCTCAAAGACATGATTTGGGTTGCTCATGGGGACCATCACAGGCTAGGCCAATGCTGTCTTCGGTCAGGACAGTTACAGGAGAACTTGACAAATGAAACATTCAGAGTTGCAACTGCTGTGGATGGAGCCTATGGAATTTGCACTGACTGCTGAAAAATATAATTTAAAACGTGGATCTTAGGGCTTTCTTCAGCCAGAGTCTGAAACTCTGCAAGATTTTCTCAGAGAAAATCTGAGATTTTCCGGCTTCCTGGGAAAACAACCTGTCTCCATGGAGCATCTTTACACCCAAAGAGTTGCCTTAGATATTTCATTCCCCACCTGCTTTCATCTTATGTCAAGTACAATAAGGCCAGTAGGAGCATAGCTTCACCCACATTCATAAGTATTTTCCCTCTGGGCACAAGGAACTTTGCGTTGTTACCTTTTTCTTTTCTTCTTTTCTCCAAAAAGTTCCCACTCAGGTCCCTCATGAAAAATCTTACAGAAGTGGGGCTGCCATGAAAGATCCTCCTGTGAGGATTAATGACTAATCTAAAGCTGTTAAAAGATGTGAAACAAAAGGTGAAAAAGATGAGACGGTTTTTCGCAGTGAAGGAGATAACCACTGGGGAGCTGTGCTGGCCAAGATTTTCATAAGTGATTTGGACAAGGGGTGAATAGTGAGGTGACAAAGTTTGCTGATGTTGCAAAATTGCCTGGGAGTAGCAATGACAACTGGGTATGAAGAGCTGCAGATGGGTTTTATGCTGTGCAGTGACTTTGAGGATAAAACTGAAGATGAAATCCAACACTGAAAAATGCCAAGTAATGTGCTTGAGGGAAAATAATCCTAACTATGGATGCTCAGTGATGGGCTCTAAATTAGGTATTATCACCAGGGAAGAGATCTTTGAACAGCTCTCTGAAATAACAGCTCATTACTCAGTGGTGGTCAAGAAGGTAAATATGATGTCAGGAGTTATCGGGAAGCAGAGACAGCGAAACAAAAAACACCATTATGCTCTGGTATGGATGTACTCAGACCCTGGATATTCTATCAGTTCTGTCTCACTACCCTAAAAGCATGTGCTAGAGCTGACAAATGATGAGAAAAGAATATTAAAGGTATGGAATTACTTTTATGGGAAGTGACTACAAATATGAGGACACTGAAATTTACAAAGAAAAGACTGATATTGCTAAATTATCAATAAATTATTAATAAAATTAGTAATAACATTGAGAAAAAAAATAGAATGGCTATTTGCTGCTTCTCAAAGGACAGGTTTTGAAAGGAACAGAAAAATACTTAAATTTGGCAAGTGCCACAAGATATGAGATACATAAAGGCACAGATGAGTTGCAAAAAGGATAAAATACAAATAGCATAAGAACAAATCAAACTCTATAAAAAAAAAAAAAAAGAAGACAATGCAATTTTTAGCTCAAGAAAATAGAAATACACCTTTCCACAAACAGGTATGGATATGTAAGTACAAACATGTATATGAATGCACATAAACACAATTATTCCAAAGCCAAAAGGGTCCACCAAGGAAGAAACACCATGTACTCTGTCATTACATCCTCCTGTAAACATCCACTCTGACCATTGCCAGGGGCCTCTCTCTCCCAAGATTCATTCCTGTGTCCCTCCCTTTCCTTTCAGGATCACTGTCACAGACGTCAAGCACTGTTCTCTGCCCTTGGGTCTCTCACTGGAATTGATTCTTCACATACAACTGCTTCCTGGGACACTGGCAGCTGTCTTGAGCATTTAGCAAGAGAAGGTGCTTTTGTTTGTGACCATCTTTGTTCACAGAACAGCATCTGTGCATTAATAAGAACGGCGTGGCAAAAAAAGAAAAAAAAATCCACAATTTATTCATTTGCTGATTACTCCTGCCAGAAGGAAACTAAATCACAAAATCCTGAGTTCTGCTGGTATCTGACAGGTAATAACATTGCTCTTCTGTCCTCATATGGAGATTTGGAATCTTGTATGACAAAATTAAGTCAATATGTTTACAGAGGAGCTCAGAACAAAAGAGCTAGCAAACACCAGGAGGGTCCAAGTCTCCTTGGACCTGCAAGGTCAGGATTGATGCTTGCAAATAAATGTCTTAGTGTATGTCACACTCTTAAACTTCTGTTATATCCAAAGTGACCTCTCTTTGTTGCTCTTTTCCTTTTATGACACAAAATAGGAAAAGTGTTGCTCTTTTCCTTTTATGACACAAAATAAACCTTGTGACTGGGAGGTGCAGGCTGGCAGGAAAAACATGAGAGACTGCTCTAATGACACTGCATGTTCGTTCCTTCCTCATGATTCAATGGACAGGTCCGGAAAAGGTGAACATAAAAAAGGACATCGCATTTCCATACTATCAAGAAATACATAATGCATTGGAAAGCAAGTATAAGCATCGTTTCTCTTCCAATCAGTATCTGGTGGTTTGACCCGGGCTGGATGCCAGGTGTCTACCAAAGCTGCTCTGTCATCACCCTTCTCAGCTGGGGAGAGAAAATGTAACAAAAGACTTATGGGTCGAGATAAGGGCAGGGAGAGATCACTCGCTAGTGGCTGTCACGGGCAAAACAGACTCAGGTAGAGGGGGAAAAACAATTTATCAACAATCAAGTCAGAGTAGGATAATAAGAAATAAACACAAATCATCAAACACCTTCCCCTTAACCCTCCCTTCTTCCTGGGCCTAGCCTCACTCCTGATATTCTGTACCTGCCCCACGCAGGTGGCTCAGGGAGCTGGGGAAGGGGGGCTGCAGTCAATTCTCCTTGTCTCTGCTGCTGCTTCCTCCTCAGGGGGACTGCTCCTCCAGCTCTTCCCCTGCTCCAGTGTGGGATCCCTCCCACAGCAGACAGCTCTCCATGAACCCCCCCAATGTCAGTCCTTCCCACAAGCTGCAGTTCACAAACTGCTCCGGCATGGGTCCTTCCATAGGGTGCAATCCTTCAGGAACAGGCTGCTCCAGTGTGGGTCCCCTGTGGGGTCACAGCTCCTGCCAACAAACCTGCTCCAGTACAGACTTCCCACAGGTCACAGCCTCCTCTGAGGCACCCACCTGCTCTGGTGTGGGGCCCTGCCTGGGCTGTAGGCAGATCTCTGCTCCACAGCAGTCTTCACCACAGACTGCAGGGGAAACTTTTCTCTGGTGCCTGGAGCACCTTCTACCTTTCCTTCTTCACCGGCCTTGGTGCCTGCAGAGCTGTTCCTCTCCTCCGGTTGCTGTTTACTTCTGCCCAACATCTTTTTTCTCTCTTCTTATCTGTTATCCCAGAGGCACTGCTGCCATCACCGATGGGTGTCAGGTCCGCCTTGGAGCTGGCTGGCATTGGCTCTGATGGACAGTGGAGAAGCTTCTGGCAGCTTCTCACAGACCACTCCTGTGGGCCCCCACTATCAAAACCTCTCCATGCAAACCCAACACAGTATCATGAAGCACACTACAAATTAACCACTTTCCTCAGACACTTGGTGTATTAAGTAGCTCTAGGCTGGGCCCCTGTTAGGGTGGACCATGCCATCTGCATTTAGAAAATTGCCCATACATTTACTAAAGTGAAATTCACCCATTAATTAGTCCTGTCAGCATTTTCCCTGGAAACTGTCATTAGCACATTGAGTTAATTACTACAACTAACAGCACAAGTGGGTGTGTGTAAGTGCAGGGTGGGGAGGAGGAAAGGTTATTCTAACTAAATAATGGAAAGGACACCCCATTCTTACATTTACATCAAAATCTAAATTCAGAATAACATTGGCATATGATAAACCTTCCATTTTATTTACCTTCCATACTGGAATCCTTGCTGTAGATGGAAAAAAATATTCAAGGCATGGCAGAAATCTTCTGAAGCTGATAAACCAGAAGGAGCAAGAGTCTTCTAGTTATCAATTCCTGCACAGCTCTGTGCTGTTAAGTATATTTTGACCTAAGAAAAGGAAACTGAATTTGTGCGATACTTCTCAGTTCGACACCACAGCAATGCTACTCAGTTACTTTTCTACAGATATCCTTGCTCACGATACTTTCCTACTTGCTTGTGTGAAGACCCTAGCCGGATAGGAGGACCTGAACGTACCACAGAGTTATCTTGATCTGCACAGTTCGTCCTGAGAGGTGAGCCGGGGTGAATGTGGTAAACTCTCGGTGTGACAGAACCAATCAGCAGCCTTAACATGAACCTTTTTCATTGAGGTGTGCGTTAAAAGGTTTTCCTTGTGTGTCCCACAGGTTAGGAGCAGCCGTGCGGTCAGGGAACTGTGGCTGAGTTGATGGACAGTCTTTTCTGATGCCATGGCAGCTGTGTATCCCTATGATGAAGATCACTGTACGAATATCAAGCGAAACACAGCGAAAACTCCTTGGGGAGCCTGCTGGCTGACCCAACAAAGCAACAGGTGAGAGGGGAGAGGGCAGTATAGAGAAATGAAATTACTTTTAAAGGTCTTGGCGTAAGAGGAGGCAAATACTAAATACAGAAATCCTAACTTCTCATTGAGTCAGTGTCATGGTTTTGTCTGGGACAGATTTCATTTTCTTAGTAGCTGGTACACCCCTGCGTTTCAGATTCAGTGTGAGAATAATGTTGGTAACACAGCGATGTTCTGGTTGTTGCTAAGTAGTGCTTACCCTAAGTCAAGGACTTGTCAGTGTCACATGCTGTGCCAGTGAAAAGCTGCACAAGAAGCCAGGGGAGAGCACAGCCAGGAGAGCTGACCTGAACAGGCCAAAGGTCTGTTCCATACCATGGAGCATCATACTCAGTGTATTAACTGGGGAGTGTTGGCTGGGAATGGGGTTGACTGCAGCTCCAGGACAGGCTGGGCATCAGCCAGTGGGTGCTGAGCAGTTGTGTTCTGCATCACTTGTGTTTCTTGGGTTTTATCACACTCTCTCCTCCTCCTTTCTATTATTAATAGAATTAACATTATCATTATATTTTATTTTGTTTCAGTTATTAAACTGTTCTTATC